>KE505050.1:530013-549380 GCA_000441515.1 Elaeis oleifera | reverse complement strand
ATTTTTTGCTATATAACCAACAGAGAAGCCTCTTTTTGATGCTCAAAAATCAATAAGAAAAGATTTCAAAAACCTTTCAAGAAGAGAGGAGAAGAGGAGAGACCAGAGTTGGACGCCCCCTTCTCTTTTCTTTCCTTTTGGGCGACAAGAAAGAGGGGAGGGATGCACCTTGTTCTTCACGGAAGAGAGGAGAAGGTGCACAAAAAGAAAGGGTGTGGGATCTTATGTTAAAAGGAAGTGGACGTAGAGAATAAAGATCACATGGGGTTGGTTTAGTCTTATTCCAAATAGGATTCAAGATTTTGGTCAAATTCTAACTAATTCTTGGATCCAATCCTAACTAACTTAGAAATTAGTTATGACAAACTAACTAATTAGATTCTAGCCTAATTACTAGGTCCCAATTGAATTTATAATTAGTTAGATTAAAACTCCATTGATCCAGGGATTGATTCTAAATGGAGATCAGGTGCTCCATTTGATATTAGGACTTGATCCAATCAAATCTATTATTCCATAGGATTAGATCCAATCCAAGCCTATATAAAACTAATTGAATTATATTTAATTTAAATAATTTAAATTCATGCATCTCTGAGATCAATTAGAATAAACCTTGTTATTCAATAGGACTGCATCCAATTAATCCAAATTTAATCTAATTAAATCCAATTCAATTAGATCTAATCCAATCATCATTGCTCAATCAAATTAAATCAATTAATAATCATATTATCAATTAATTGTTTCTCTAATTTACTAACCATTAGTAAATATTTATTACAACCTTTGCATATGATTAATCATCAATCAAATTGATAATTAAACCCTCCAACGATTCATAATCGTCGATCAACCATTTGATCAGACAGGTACTTCTATGTGTGTGACCCCATAGGTCCGAACCTAAGCTGGTAGCACAAGAATAATTTTTATACTAATCGATGTAACCATCTAGCAATAGGATCCGACATCTGGATAGGCCGAATGTATGCCCAGTAATACTCTAGAACCCATATGGATATAGTTACCGTATAATTCATCCCTTTGACACTTGATGCTCAAAGACGACTTTGGGTTAAACTGTCAATCCAAGAAGAGTGGTCCACATTGTGTCTCAACCTCAAAAATCCTGCGACTCCTCACTAGGACTACTTGGGCCAAAGTTTTACTGAATTGAAACACAATGGTGTATCATCTCCAATTTTACTTGGAGCGATCAATCCCATCTTGACTCTACTCAGATTTCACAAGTACTTGATTATACTCAAAACCTTCCATCATCGAATTAAAATTCAGAAAGTCCGACATCAAAGCACAGTGAGTTGCTTGCAAGTCACCGAGACAGCCTCAGGTCAGAGAGGCACATATACCCATATCCCATCAAAGCAATCTTTGATAGCAGAGTACTCCGGAAGTGGTTACATTCAGTAAAATATACTCTTACATATCATCCGTATGCCATATCTGTGTCACCACACGTCTTGATTAAGAGGACAACCAACTAATATGGAATACAACGATCTATACTCGATACAATTATCATCCTTGTGATAATTGTATCATTTGGTCACGAGCAGGATTTAAGAACCACATGATAAATTCTCCTTTATCATTTTGAAAGTAGTTCTAAGGACTTCATCATAACATATGAGTTCTATTGTAGAAGATATATTCTTTATGATGAATCTGTCAAATAATATTTATCATTTTATAATTCATATACTTATATGGAGCACAATCATCTATACCCTCGATGATTAGCTTTAGGACATATTTTTCAACAAAGATCCGACTGAATGAAGCCAAAAACTTATGGATAGAAGAGCTATATCCAGTCTTATGAACTTATCGGATAACTCTATGCATCCTAATGGGAGAGTCACTATTCAATCTAGTATATAGAACAGAAGTGGTGATCTCATTAAAGATCGGATTACCATCAAATGAGGGTTGAACAGTATGTAGAGCCAAAAAATTCTGACTGTTGAAGGGCCAACTTGGACTTGCTTCCAAAGGTTTGGTAACAAGCTCAGATAAGAATGGCTGCATACTGATAAAGGGTGGTCTGGTATTATAATGCAAGGGTCAAGCCGAAGGTCTTCTATCTCGAAGAATTGGTCTTAAGAAAGATAAAAGTTTCAAAATTTTTGGACCAAAAAAAATTATCTCCAAACTGGAAAGGACCCTACAAGATGATCAAAATTCTTCGTCCGGATGCATATCGACTAGAGACCCTCGACGGAATGACTGTCTCCCAAACGTGGAATACTGACAACCTACGAATGTATTACCAATAAAGTTGTTTACGTGTACAGTATATTCGAAATGACATAATCAATTTCTACTTTCAACTGAATATCCGACTATCTACAAAAGTGATGTCTAATCGACGACCTATCGACTAATCTACATGCCAACTCAGATTGGTTGAATCTACATAACAACATAGGTCAAACGACTATATAGGCCTACTCAGCTATGGCTGGGCGGAATCCTATGCTGACTCAACTACGATAGAGCGAAACTATATGTCGACTCGACTAAAGTCAAGCGGAATGATATGCTGACTCAACTATGGTTGAGCAGAACTCCATACCAACTCGACTAAGTTTGAGCGGGATAATATATCGATTCGACTACAGTCGGATGGAGCAAATGCCGACTCGACTATGATCAAGTGGAATAATGCATCAAAAGATATTCGATAAATTCTACGACATCGACTACCGACTGCTATTCGACTACATTGGTAGCAATTATCTATTACGAATGATGATCACATTTAAGAAGTTCAATACTTAGAAATATTTCTTTCATTTATCAACAGAGGATTACAAAATCAGACTAAGGTTCGATTACCAAGAAAAAGTCAGACTACAGTCCAGCAACAAAACTAAAGACCTATCCATGCTGACTGTTGCTCATCTTCACCAGTAACTTTAGTCGCAACAGCTGCTTCGGCCCCACTGCTACTTCGATCTCTTGGACTTTGATAGTAGCCGGCTCTGCTTCGGTCGATGCTAGTGCAACTTCTTCAATGGCTGGGGCAGTCCCTTCGATGGTTAGAGCTGCTTCTGCCACCTTTTTTCAAGGACCGAAATTGTAATGCTACTCAAATCTAGCTCCGGATAGAGTTTCCTAACAGCATCCCTACCGACCGCATATCTGACCCAGTAGGCTTCGTTTCTGTCTTCGAGAACTTTATTCTAAAAGTCTTTAGACTTCTTGTAGTCCTCGATGGCTCGACTAAGAGCCTCCTGCACCCGATTGAGAGCTTCTTGGATGGTCTTCGCCTCCTCTTTGGTGGAAGCCGACTCTGCATCGACCAATGCTAGTCATGTTTCGATGGCCCGATGCTTCTCCTGCTCTTCCTCCAGCTCTCTAAAATAGTCATCATGCTCCCTCCAGAGTCGACTGATTACATTCTTCTTCTTCTGGATCTGAATCTCTTGGGATTTGACGAACTGCTAAGCCGACTCCAACTTGACCTTCATGCAAAAAATCTCTTCCTGATACTTCTCCTCTCGCTCGGTTGCCGCTTGCAGACATTCTATGGTAACAGCTTTGTCAATGTTTATGATCGTAACTTTCTCGACCCATATCCAATGGAGATCTATGATCCCCGATATCCTCTCTCCAATGCCGACATGTCATGCATCAGCTAAAAGAAGGAGAACAGTTAGAAAAATAAGTAGAAGAAAGGTAAGTGAAAATAAATACTGACTTACACTAAGGATTGTCTGGTAAAATGGCAAAAACATGTCGGATACAGTTCAACTCCTCCTATTCCCCCAATCTATCGAGAGAAGCGCGGCCTCCAAGAGCTTTTTGGCCAGTTTCAAATCACCCAGAGCCGACTCTGTAGTGGATACCCAAATGTCACAATGCTCTATCCACTCTTTCGGAGCCTCACCACTAACTGAAACTTCTAGTGCCTTCTCTCGCTCTTGGGCGGATGGCTAGTCGATTGGAGCTGCCATCCATTCGGGCGTTAGAGGCACCTGAGATATCATTGGCCCCTCACCGGCTAGCTATGGATCGATGACCATGATGACCTCATGATCACTTGGTTGCCTAACAAGTATTGAGGCTTCAGGTGGTGGAAGGACTATCGGGCCTGACAATGCAACAACCGCTTCAACGACGACCTCGGGGATGACCACCGATGGTGTATCGGGCCGACTCTTCTTCGAGACCTGAGAGGGATCCGCACCAACAATGGGTCTCTTCTTGACGGCAGCCCATCAGATCTCTCCAGCAGACGGTCGCATAGCTACAAATAGAAAACAACAACGACTTAGCTACAAATTTGATGTCAAATAAAAATAAAAGAACTATACTATGCCATACTTACAGCAACCGTCGAACTAAGTTCGGTGTCGTACAGAGCCTGCTCCATCAACGGCTCCCACTATGGAGAGATTTTCATGCCTTTCAATCGGAGGAAGTCTTTTCTGTCAGCAGCATTGACTTTGGTATTTTCATTCGGGCTCATCCTCGGATTCCCTCAAGTGGAAGGAAAGCCCCACGGCAAAGAAGAAGAGACAAAAAAGAATTGATTCTTCCATCCATGGATGGAAGAAGAAAGATCGATAACGAAGGATAGACCCTTTCTGAGACTAGAAAACCACCAACCCTCAGCCTTAAGGTGAGGGCGGGTATGAAGAAGGGTCAAAAAAGTGACACCCAAGAATTAGTCGAAAGTATACGGCACAATAAGGCAAAACTAATAAGAAGCCGAATGGAGTTTAGAGCAAGTTGGGTTGGACAGATCCTATAATAATCCAAAATATTCCAAACAAAGTTTGAAATCGAAAAACGAAGGCCAGCCTGAAGGTTCACTATGTAAAAGGCTACATGGTTCAGAGGAGGGAAAACCACTCGATCATCCAAACTAAATGTAGATAGTCAAAATTGCTCCAAGATGCGATACTACTTCCAGAGGTGGATAACGGCGGATTCGATCAGAGAGGAAGTCTCTACTGTCGGACCTAAAGGAATCGCCAATCGAATCAACCAGTCGACTACCCCGAGAGGGTTCAGGGCTAGGAGCCTAGTCTATAGGCTTGTTTCTTCCCTAACCATAGTTTTCTCCTTTCTACTGCTACTTGCCATTGATAATGATGGAAAAAAACTGAAGGAAGCAAAAAAGATGGAAGGAGAAGAGGCCAACCTGAAAGCTAAGGCCCTAGAGATCTAGAACCACGAAGATGGGAAGAAAAGATGAGGCTTTCAACACCCATTGGAACCTTAATGAAGCTCTCGACAGTCGACATCCACAAAAACTCTCAGACTCTCAGAGTTTGCAGCAAAAAAAAACCTAAACAAAGGAAGACAACCTTTATATAGAGCTTATCGACAGACGAGATAAATTCGTCCAAATCAAGACTTCTCAAATCTTGACACTTGGCAGTATGATGGCTGAACATCAATCAGACCTTTCAACGCACCTACTGCTTGATCGAGACACGTCAGGACTATCCGCGTGAGTCATTAAGAGCAAATGATTGGATGTATGGCAACACCCGACTGGTTAAATTTAAATCAATTGAATTGTCCGACTGCCTAACCGACTGCAACATTAATAAATGTCTCTTCGATTAAACATACTAATGATGATCGCATGACTATCGAAATGACAAAATGGCTGGAGACTTTTGATTTTCAAGAAAGCCATTAATACCTGTAGCTGAAATGACCATGAAATTGGGCCTCGAGGTGACACGTGGTGACTCCCATCGTCCAAAGTGTCCAGCCATCTTGGACTCGAGACAACACGTAATAACTTCCGTCATCCAACGTGTCAAGTCACTTTGAACTTGAGAGTGGGAGGCAACTATTGGGACAATCAGACTGGCTCCCCTCAATTCATTGTCGGCCTTCCAACTATCATGTATCGGCAACGGATGGTGGACCTTCAAGGCCGGACTGCTAAAGGAGATCCGATTCTACTACAGCATCTACAAGGCTTATCACCCGATGTTCTATCGGCGCTATGGATACGAACAGCCAACTATCAATTGGTAAGGCGGCTGACTATTGGTAACTTTCAATCGACTTTCCTAATAGCTACAAACCAACCATAATGATTCGATCGACTACATGATCGATGGTCAGTTGGTATATTAAAGTCACTGACTGATAGTCAGTCGGTATATGAAAAGCACCGACATATAATCGGTATACTAAGATTACTGACATACAGTCGGTATATCAGAAGCTGCAGTTATGATACCACAATCGTGAAAAATTAGTCCACACCATGACTGTTAGTGGACATAAACCGCCCACTAATTCTATGATTATAGTTCGATAATGGGAGTTAACTATCCTTTCATGCCATAATAAGTAGGATCCCATGTGTTCAACGATTATACTCAAATTGCCTATAAAGGAGAGCTAAGGAGATAGCATTGGTAAGATATTTCTGGGCTAAATTCTGTTAGATTCTATTCTAAAATATCTGCTGTTCACTATTCTCTACTAACTTAAGCATCAGAGAATCTCCGCTGGATATAATTTTGATCAGTGGACTTCTTTTGCATGTTGCTCTTCATCGAAGTTAGGCACAATCGAGGATTGGCCGCAACACTACCTATTAATTTTCTTATCTAGATTAGCTTGAAATAAGAGTTCTGATGAAATTGGTCCTCTTGCTATAGCATGTATTGGCCCTTAGGTCAAATTTAGGCCACATCACCAAATATATCTATTATTGTTGCTCATGACTTCATCTTTGCCTCCACATCTTAAGCTTCACCGTTTCCTCTAAGTGCATGGTTGCATGGTGCTACCTTTGATTTACTATTGTTAAGACCCATATAACTACTTTTGATTAATATTTGGCCCAATTCCCAAAATCCATTGCTAATTCAAGCTTGCATTTAAAAAAGCAAAAAAGAAAGACAAAGTAACCCCTCGATCTTGCACATGCTTCTTGCACTTATATACATTTGGACTTGTGTGGATTCTAGATCATGTCATTTGGCGATGGTTCAAAATATGCTATAAATTTCATTACTCTAAAATATTAAGAATTAAAAAAAATTATAGAATATATTATCCAAATTATTGAAATCTAAAATATATTTAGAGGTGGCAATTTATGATCCAATCCTTCAACCCGATCTACAAACAACCAACTTTAAATAAGTTTAGGTTTAACATAAATGGATTTGGATCACAATAGATGAATCCATCTAAACTTGCTTATTCAATGGATTGGATTCAAGTTTGAATTTTTGACTATTTAATCTATTTGATCTATTTAATAATTGATTCAATTTATTTAATCCATTTAAAACTTGTTTAATGCATTGAGAACATGCTTATCCTGTTCATGTCCTATGTAACTCAACCTGCTTAACCTATTTAATCTATTTAAATCCATTTAATCTATAAAAACTTGCTAAATCTAACTAACCTATTTAATATGACTTGATCTGTTTAATACATGGATTATGTAGGTCAGATCGAATTACCTATTTAATAAATAGGTTGGATCTATATCTAAATTTTTGACTTATTTAATAATAAATTAGATTTGAGTTGAATTTTTGATCTAACCCATATTCAACTTGACCCATAACCTAATCTGACCTGATTGCCATTCCCTAAGTATATTCAGCCACCACACATTCCTCCAATTTTGCTTGAACCACCTTTGGAAAACCACGAGTGCAATATTGGTTGTATTGTATATGACTGCAAGGAAAAGAAGGAAAAACTAAAAGAAAACATATGACTAGATTTGATCACTTTTAAGCGAAACATTCTTTCCAATTATTAGGACCTAATGTGGCAGATAATATAAAGCAAGCTCCTAATATCCCTTCTGGACATCATGACATCTTTTGATGTAAGTGCACATCATTGTAGTGCAATTTGCACTTAGCTTTTTGAATACAGATAAGTTAGGTGAGGTAGCATGAAAGACTCATGTCCAACGGTTAATTTTCATACAGGCCATCATCCTAGATCAAGGCATATTTGATTAGAGGGAATTGGGCTTTGGAATGAAAATTAGAATGAGTGACTCCCATTCTAGCCATTTGGTTAAGGGGAGTTGTATTCTAATTCAGAGGAAATGGGAATGCTCAAATTTCTCAAAATTCAATCCCTATTCTCCCTTAGTATTAAAATCATGATTTCAATTCTAGTTACGAACCAAATGCATTGGGGGATGGCTATTTCAATCCCTATTTCATCCATTCTAATTTTGATTGTGATCATGAACCAAACAAATCCCAAATTCTTCAACGTATAATGAATATTATTTCAAGACCGAATTTGTCAACTTTTCCCAACCCAACTAAAATTATTTTGTCTTGCTGAATTAGTTAAAGTGCATACTAGGAGTCATCACATTTAGAGCTAATCAGATTGGACTATCCTATCAAAAATTAGTCTAAAACATTGATTTATGGTCTGAATCCAAGATTGATTGCTGAAAGAGTGTTAGGCATTCTACTTGTTGTATTGGACCTTATCAAATTCTCTATGCTAGACTTAAATAATTTAAATATTGTTAGTTTTACTCTTATTGGGTCAAAACTTAGTTATGTCAGCATCTTTAATTCTTGGAAACTTCATTTGTGATTGGATTAAAAACTAAGCTCATTTCAAATTTATTATTTTGCATAGACTTATACCAAATCTATTAATCTGATAGCAGTTTCACTTGTTACATACATGTCTTAAAAAATAGAAATAATAGAATCCCAAAAAGAATCTAATGTTGGATATTAAGATAAATTTAGAGAAAAAAATTAAAATGAAGAAGAAAATAAATTTTAAACATGTTATTTGCTTCATTTATCTTTCAGTATATTGTGTTTTTATTTTTCATTAGTAATTTCTATCCTTTAATTTCTCAACTAAGCCATAACTAACTTACGAACCACTGACAGTTTGCCATTAGAGTTAGGCTTGGGTGCACCTATTTAGCTCCCTAAAAGGTACCTCTGTATATGGTGAGAGAGGACTGGTAACTATTACGAGAATTGGTGCAATACACAAAAAAGTTATTTGAATCATGAGTTACCAAGACTACATTACATATGCCCATGGAGCAATTTGTGTGGTCAATCCATGTCCAAAGCATTTTCCTCATAACCTCCATCCTAAGGGCCTAAAATTTAGATCTTGAGGGTTTGTCCAACCTACGAGGACCGTCGCATTCTAGGATTATATCAATATGCTTATAATCAAATTGTTCTTGAATAACTCAAATGCGATTTGACTACAAAGCATGATCTATATTGAAATCAATTAATGCCACACAAAGTTGGATGGATTGGCTTGGTCGAAAATTGCCATCCATGTTCTAGCAATCAAGAATGTTTAGTGACAATGCCCTATGAAGATTGGACCAAGTCTTGCGGAAGTCCACAACCAGGATCTCCCTCTCCCAAGGTCAAGCTAGTCTACAAAGAAAGTCTTCCAAGGTGGTGGAATGATGACCAAAGGCGACGTGAGTGGAAGAGGGCAAAAAAGTCCATGGGCACTTGTGGCCGGTTGGCCACACGTTCCATGATTCAACTCAGCAGACTTGCAGGATAAACTAGCCCGGATGAAGTGGAGCAATGTGGCATTATTAGAAGAGAAATTTTTCAGTTTTTCATAATGAAGTGACAGAAATTTTTTTTGTGGGTGAAGTGGACGGCCAATTTTGTAATAAAATTGATATTATCATTTTTGTAGCATGATCAGTTGTGGACTACTCGTCCATTTGTTTCTTTTTGATCGTCCCCTCAAGAGACGGTAATTTTCTGAAACGATTGGCAGTGGCACTAGGATTTCTTATATTATGCAATCTAAACCCGAGTAGTCTTAGCCTTAAACGATAGATACTAAGCATTATGTGCATTGACCCATGCAGTGCTGTAACGCATTAAGTATTTTGCCCAGGGAGTACGTTCATAAGAATGAAACTCAAAGGAATTGATCGAAGCCTACACAAACAATGGAGTATATGGTTTGATTCAATGCAAAGTAGAAAAACTTGCTAGGGCTTGACATGCCGCAAATCTTGTTGCATGAGAGGGGTGCCTTTGGGAATGCTGAAACAGATAGTGTATGACTGTTGTTAGCTTGTACTGTAAGATGCTAAGTCCTACAATAGGCGCAACCTTTATATTTTTTAGCTACCACCATTGAGTTTGGAACCCTTAATAGATTGCTGGTGATAAGCCAGAGGAAGGTGAGGATGACGTCAAGTCATCATTACCCTTATGTCCTGGGCTACATATATGCTACAATGGCTGGGATAAAAGGTTATCATCCTATGAGGGTGAGCTAACTCTAGAAATCCATCCTCAACCATGTGTTAGATAAGAAATCTAAATAGATATTTGGTCTATGGTAGAAGACAAAGCTTCGAGCCCAAATGGTTCCCCCTTTATTTTCAAGTTATATTGGGCTATACTCTACCTAGAGGTGGTTGCCACCATTCAATAGTTCTTTAGCATGGTGATGATGCCTAGAATCTTAAAGAAAACTCCTATTACTTTGATCACTAAGAGACATGATGCTTTCAAACTTGGTCACTACAGACCTATTAGCCTTTGTACTACTCCCTGTAAGGTTATTACGAAGATCATGATAAATAGGATGACATTGATGTTGTTGTCTCTTATTAGCCTTGAGAAATGGGGCATGTATTGGTGACTGTAGCATCTTGAAGAATACACTTGTTACCTAGAAGTTTATGCATGATCTTAAAGGCCCTATGTAGCCATAGACTCATAACCATCCAGTTTGACATGGAAAATATTTATAATCGCATATGCTCGGACTTCTTGTCGTATTTCTCAGAGCATTTTGGGTTTCATGAGGTTTAGATTAGGTGGATTCTCTGCTATATATGAAGTCCATCATTTACTATCTAGATCAATGACTTTCTGATGGACATCTTTGACTCATTGGTTGGCCTCCGCTAAAGTTGTCCCCGCTCTCTTGATTTGTTTATTATTTTGCTAATATTTTGTCTAGAGTCCTCTGAGTTGTTACTTTGAATCGGGTTCTAGAAGCATATAGGCTAGCATCAAGGACCCATCTGATCTCTCATCTCTTCTTTGTTGATGATTTTCTCTTGCTTGCCCTGTGCCACTGAATAGAATGCAATGGTGTTCAGGAGAATTATGGAGGATTATTGCTTGATTTTAGGTCAAAATTGAATCATTTTAAGTCAGCAATTTGATTCAACTCAAAGACTAAACCTCATTTGAAGAATGCAATTAGGGATACTCTAAGGATTATGGAGCAGGATGGTGTGTGACAATATTTGGGTGTGTCCATCACCTATAGGAGCGTATGGAGGTGGAGTGCAATGCAGTCAAGCAGAAGCTGGAGTTTTATGTGGTGAGATCAATGCTTAGCTTTATTATAGTTTATCTCATAACCAACACTATTTGTTGAAGTCCTCCTTGCAAAATAAGGAGCAAATGCTCCAAAACTTTTTATAGAGATCCTATATACAGGCAAGAAGAGTGCACTTGGTATCTTGAGAAGTGGTCTGCTAACCTCTATATGGGAAGGGGCTTGAGATTCGGTCTTTACTAATTAAGAGGGAGGCAATGATGCCTAGTGATGCCATGATGCTTTTACTCGAGCATGATAGTTTATGGAGCTTAGTGATGAGCAATTTATGTGTGAGACTATTTTCTATAATTAAAAGATTTCATTATGAAAATATTTTATGGTGAATGTCCTTTCATCGTAAGAAATTATTTTGTTGTAAAAAATAGCACATGTGACCCTTAGAATTATCTTTTGTAACAAAATAGATATTTAGATAATATCATTTACTTATTTTTATTGATAAGTTATTGTGCCACGAAATATGTGTTAGCAAAAATATTTAGTTCATCATAAAATGTTGAATATTTTATGATAACTTATTGCTCTCTGATTGCTGTCATAGGTAGTCCAAACAAAAACCTAACTCACTCTTATGTAGATAAGGTGAGTCGAGATTGTATCCATGGAGATCAGAGGGCTGAGATGCAATTAACTAAATAAAAGAAGAAGTTTGGATTTTAAAAGTTGATGATATTTTAATTAATACTAACTAATTTAAATCAAAGATGAAATTGAGAGATAGATAATGAAAAGATATCTTCAGACTTTCAGATGATCACAAATATAAATTTTAATATTTATTCTGATCTAAGCAATTAAATTCATAATCAATTAGAAATCTTGCAAATCAATCTCTAGTATAGGCTATCTTGTCGAGTACAAACCATATCCTGTCAAGATCATAGCCCATCCTACAAGTATAGGCTATCAAATAATTAATTTATACAAATCTTAACAGATTATGTCAATATCAAATCTTAGAATAAGTTACTTTGTTAAGCATGGACCATATCCTGTCAAAATCATGATCCATCCCACCTATAGGTAAGTTATTAAGGAATCAAGCATAAAAGAAAGTGAATAAACTTAAAATATTTTATTAATTACATAAATAAAATAAATATAAAAAATTTATGAAAGATATCTGTACTCCCTACAGAATGCACCTTAGCCAGACATGGCTCCTGGATGCATCATTTGGAATTAGTATTCTGTCACAGCACTTCCTCTTCTCTACTCTCCCTCTCTCTCAAATCCTAAATAAAAGAAAAAAAATTTTTCATTGCTTGCTCGTTGCTCACTGCTCACTCCTCATGCAATCCTCTCTTTTTATAGCTGAAACGATTGAGATCTAGGTTGAATTCGACTAAAACTAGGCTTTCAATCATTGTCAAACTCTTCTACCCATGCAAGCCATCCAATCAGCATCGAACGATCCAAAAAATGTCTCAAAACATCCTAAAATCGATCGAAAATGATTCTGGCCTTTGGATCTTCCACTGGATTGAGCCAAAGCTGTCGGATGGCGTACAAGATCATCTCAAAATCTTTTCTTTAGTCGGATACCCTTTCCACCATCCGATCGAGTGCTTGGAACGATGCCAGCAGTCGGATCGTGCCATCTTAGTGGGCCACCACCACCTAATATGGAATGAAGAAATCAGAGCCGTCTAATGCTATGAGAAAAGCGCACCCAGCCATCCGATAGTGCAGAAGGAGGCCGTTCATTCGTGCACCATGATAAAAACTGCATGGAAGTGTTCCCATGCACCGTGTGAAGATCTGACGTGGCGAGGTCTATGGACTGTGCTGTAGACCACGATTTATTTGGTGGACCATGCCATCCATTCTGTGAATCGAAAGGCTCTATGAACTGCATGTGGATCGAGCGGTTTAATTGAGCCGATTGGCTGGTTATTTATTTATTTTTATTTTTTCTTTTGGCTTTAGGTTTTATTTGGGTTCTGAATTGAGTCTGATTTGCTCTAAATTTTTTCTTTTGAATCTACAAATCGAGTTCTTTGTATTGACGATCATCTTTCTATAAATACAAGTAAAATATTAGTTCTTAAGAATAAGATCAATTAGTATATATTTTGATGCTTAATTCGGGATATTTATTGTACTTATTACACCTCTCAATTTGAGCTTTGCTCATCCTCGAGTAAAGAAAGAATTAGTACTAAGTACTATTTAGCTTAGAGTTTCAAGTTTCACCAAGCAATTTTAAAAAAAAATCATTGATGTTCAGTAGAGCATGAGTGTGATATATCATTGGGTATTAGTACTAATCAATATAGCAGTTAAGCTAAGAATATTAATTTTTTCTAAATTTTTCTACCTTTATCTCTAAATCATCTACTTTCATATGGACAAGTGTAGTATTACTTCCATCCTTCATTTATTAATTTTTTATTTTTTATTTTTTATATTTTTTTAATATTGTATCACTATTGAATGTCTTAATCCTTTGAATTTTTTGTCTGATCTATGTAGCGAGTTTTTAATCAATGACTCCCAAACTAGTTAGCTTTAGGGTACTAGGTATAAATATTTCTTAAACTTGTTCGAATCAAAAAGATTATGAGTTAAGACTAGCTTTACAACAAAGTTTCTTTATCCTTCACAGTTTTTGATGCGAAACTCAATGCTTGTTTAAGCAAAGAGGTCTGGTTACTTAGTGTAAAATTTTGAAACTTTCTCTCCTTTTTTTATTTTTATTTTTATGAAGAAACATATCGTTATCCTATACAAACCCATAGGAAGTAAATTTTCTTAGACATTGGTAGAAAAAAAATTAAAAATATTTAAGAAAAAAAATTTTATTTTTGTTCTAAACTTAACTATTCATTAAATTTTTTTAATACTTGATCCTTCAGTATCTCACGAATTCTCTAATCCGTGCATCACTTTTCTTCAAAAAATGCTTGGTTTCACTCAAATTTGTAATCTAATTAGGTACCGAAATACTAAATACTAATTTATTCGAGAACTTTAAATTTTATTTTATTACCCTTACCCTCCAACTTAATTTTTATTATCCTTAATGGAGTAAAAAAATAAAATAGAGACACGTAAATAAGGCAAGGAGAGATGTCACTGACTAGGTATGCTCGTGTATATCAGATGCTTCTGTAAGAAGTTGTCCATTATTCCTAAAAAACTAAAAATCACTAATGCAAAGGGTTAAAAAATAAAAAGCTTGGATTGCCTCTCAAAAAGTGCTAAGTTTAATATCTTCAATCAGGTGCTATGATTCTCGTCATCCTATGTCAAATATTGGATTAACAAATTCTAGTAGTTTTGGTTTACCCATCTTAGGTATGTCCTTCAGTATTTCAAAAGATAGGACCAATCAGGAGGCCTTATCATCATAGTAATAAAACATCCATAGAATGCTCTAAGATGATTAGCCCAAATTAAAAGAGTGTACTCGGCAAGCATGCTATACTAGGGTCTAAAAGTATCAAAGTCAAAAAAGGATGGTATTTGCTGGGCTGAGATTGGGGGTAATGGTTGAAAACTTTCTTTAATTATAGCCTGATCTACCCCAATCCCAATCTCAGATATGCTATGTCTTGGCATGCTCTTTTTCTGATTTACAGCCTGGCATATTTTCTAAATTAACATCAACTCTATCTTCATACATCATTTTAGTATTGTAGATAGATTTTAGAGATAGTCCTAAAAAGTAGTACCGAATATAGGTAAATCAGTCATAAATATCTCAATATTGTTATCTCTCATTTTAAAGATATCTCATCCGACAGCTTCTTTATGCGCTTTTAAAACACCTACAAATTGGGCTTCCTAGTTAGGGATTATTAGAAGGGTGTCAGTGGGTGCATCAGGAAGTGGCTTCATTCTAGAGCAATTGATGATTTTAATAAGAGAGCTATTAGGGGACTAGGTGGTGGCTCATATTCTTCGATCCCAAGTGGGATGGTTTTGAGATAGGATGTATCTACTAGGTCATGTACTTCTATAATATATCCATTTTCATCAAAATCATCTATCCCAAAATGAGCCTGATAGAGTCTAATGGATTCTGAAAAAGAATTGTGGGTGTAGCTTCTTCTATTGTGTTATTCATTTATGGTTCTTGGGGAGTCTTAATTAATTTTATCATTTCATCAATTTGTTTTTCCTTCTCGTTAAAAAAATAGATGATTCTAGGGCACTTGAAAATGGAACCATAGGTAGATAAGGAGATAATGAAATTGATTCGACCCATCTTTCTGATTCTTTTCTAACTATTTTCATCTTAGTCAAATAGTATGTATTGGTCTTTTGGTTATGCAAGGTTGTTTTATGATTATTTCATTCTCGAGAGTCATCATTGGTTGCTCAAAAAAAATTATAGGGACATTAAAACTTTTAGTCAGGTATTATCCCTCAGAGTCACTCTCGGGTTGATTAGGCAACTCTCTTCCCTCCTCCCGATTGAGTGTGAGCGCTAACTTCTCTAGTTCTTTAAGGATTGCATAGAGGAGTGAAGGGTCTGTTGGCTGAGTTGATTATAGTATTCTATCCTATCTAATGCTTACTGAAACTCCTCTTCAAAAGTTGGGTCATAGTTAGTTGGAGGATGTTGATCTTATGGGTAGGGCATATCGTAATAAGATACATCTATTAATGTAGGTCTTATGTCACTGAGATAACCACTGATTGTGGTTTTCATGAAAATTTGGTTGAACCCCCAGTCTGAATTATAGGCATTGAAGTATGGATTATTTTTAGTCCATAGGCCATGTGGGTTTGATCTTGATAAACTTGCTCATACATAGACTCAAGAAATCGATGTGCGGATGAAAATTCACTCACAAAGCGGGTGGGGCTCGAACATACTGCGCAAACTTGTTGCACATGAAGATAAGATGGATAGGGAGAGTGTTGATAGATTCTAGAAGAGTTTCATCTCGAATTATTCTAATTGTTTAGATATGCAATCAAGGGGTCTAGATCAGAATAATTTTTTTGTATTTTTTTAATTTTTTATTTTTACGAAAGAAGAGAGAAGAGGAAGGAGAGATAGATGAGAAGAGAGTTCTAAAGATGAATCCTAAGGAGTCCTAAATCTAGATAGAGAAGAGTGTTTTAATTAGGTTTAAATTATAGATTAGTAATCAAGTTAGACAATTAATCATAGCTAAGGATTATCTTGGATCTAGATGGCTCCTAACTGTTAAGATTGCCTTTAAGCCCTCCAAGTAAAAGACTAGCCACTCAACTGGCTAGATAAGTATAAAATTGGTGGAGATCTCTTGGTTGCTTTTTTTAAACACCAATTAAAATTAGTCAGATCAATGAATGAAACTAATTAAATAACCACCTTCCTTCAGAATCTTATCTCTGAACCACTTACCAAGACACCAGTCAAAATGACTAACCCTAATCTGGTCCAACTCTTAGGATCCCTTATCATATTGAGCTCAAGTATCCTTAGAGGCCAATATTTAAATAATTTTAAGTTAAAATTTAGGTCAATGCAAAATGCAGGGTTGTGGTTTATGGGCCAAAAAAAGGTGATGAAATCTTCACCTTATATTGTTTAATTGGGTTAAGTACCCTTAAGGTATTTTATGAATATGTAATGCAAATACAAGAAAGATGTCCAATATAGGTTGAAGCTTTTAAGGTTTAATTAGTTTTCTATTTTAATTAAGTGTTATGTGGTATTTTATTTTTTTTATGTTATGTTATCTTTAGCAAGAAGGCATAAGAGGTAAATTTTAATTGAGTTAATTATATTTGAAGAGATTTAGAGAATCTAACTAAAAGGAAAGTAAATTATGCTAAAATTAAAAGGCAACAAGGTAACCTATTAATAGAGCAAGAAATTAAATCTACTTTCAAGGCAGTAAATTATTCTAAACTATGAAAAGTAATAAATCATTAAAAATAATAAGCAGTAAATTACTTACACAAAATAAGATAACTACTTAATTATACAATAAAGTAATTTAGCTAGAAAGTAGTAAAGCATGAAAGGTGGAAATAAATATTATTTTTTTGCTTAGTCAACACAATCGTGCCAATGATCCCTGACAATGACGTCACAATTTGATCACTATCGTAGACAGTCAAAATAAAAATCTAACTGACTACTATGTAGATAGGATGAGTCAGGATCATATCCATGAAAATCAGAGGGCTGAAATATAATTAACTAAACAAAAGAGGAAGTTTGGATTTTAAAAATTGATGATATTTAATTAATACTAATTAATTTAAATCAAAGATAAAATTGAGAGATAGATAATGAAAAAGATGTCTTCAGATTTTCAGATGATCACAAACATAGATTTTAATATTCATTCTGATCTAAGCAAGTAAATTCATAATCAATTAGAAATCTTACAAATCAATCCCAAGCATAGGCTATCTTACCGAGTATAAATCATATCCTGTTAAGATCATGGCCTATCCCACAAGTATAAACTATCAAATAATTAATTTGTATAGATCCTAACAGGTTATGTAAATATCAAATCCTAGAATAATTACTTTTATTGAGCATGGGCCATATCCTATCAAGATCATTATCTATGCCACCTATAGGTAACTTAACCAGAAATCAAGCATAAAAAAGTAAATAAAATTTGAAAGTATTTTATTAATTACATAAATAAAATTAAATATAAAAAAATTATGAAAAGATATCTGTACTCTCTTATAGACTGCACCTTAGCCAGACATAGCTCCTGAATATATCTTTTGAAAATTTAGTACTCTATCACAACATCTCCTCTTCCTGAAGCAATCTTCCTCTTCTCTACTCTCTCTCTCTCAAATCTTAAAATAAAAAATAAGAAAAATTTTTTTTCGTTGCTTGCTGCTCGCTACTCACATAGTCCTCTCTTTTTATAGTTGAAAATGATTGAAATCTGGGTTGAATTTGGCTAAAACTGGGCTTTCAATCATTGTCAAACTCTTTTACCCATGCAAGCCGTCCGATTAGCATCAAACGGCCCGAAAAATGTCTCAAAACATCCTAAAGTTGGTCTGAAATGATTCTGACCATTGGATCTTCCATTGGATTGAGCCAGAGCCACCGGATGGCATACAGGATCATCTCAGAATCCTTCTTTAGTCAGGATCCCTTTCCACCGTCCGATCGAGTGCTTGGAGCAATGCCAGCCGTTGGATCATGCCATCTCAGTGGGCCACCACCACCTGATATGGAACAGAAAAATTAGAGCCATCCAATGTCGTGAGAAAAGCACGCCCAGCCATCCGATAGCGCAGAAGGAGGCCACCCGCTCATGTGCTGCAATAAAACTGCACGAAACTATTCCCGTGCGCCGCATAAAGACCCGACGTTGCAAGGTCTATGGACCATGTTGTAGACCATGGTTTGTTTCGGTGGACCACGCCATCCATTCTATGGACAGAAAGTTTCTGTGAATCGTGCATGGACCGAGCGATTTAATTGGACCGATCAGCTAGTTTTTTTATTATTTATTATTATTTTTTTTTCTTTTCTTTTAGCTTCAAGTCTTCATTTGAGATCTGAATTGAGTTTGATTTACTTCAAAATTTTTTTTTTAAATCTATAAATCAAACTCTTTACATTGACGATCATCTTTCTACAAACCATAAGTAAAAGCATCAGTTCTTAAGAATAAAAGTCAATTAATATATGTTTTGATGCTTATTTTGAAATATTTATTGTACTTATCTCTCTCATCACAGAAGACTTTTAATGATAGGGCATTGGCTATGAATCTGACAGCAAAATTTTTTCAAAGCCAGGTATTTTAGACGACAAAATTTATTTTTAGCAACAAAATTTTTAGCTAAATATATTAATTCTTATAGTGTCTTTTTTTCTTTCTTCTATTTCCTTTTGTCTCTCTTTTTCTCTTCATTCTTTGCATTTCTACTTTCTTTCTTTCTTTCCTTTTTTTTCTCCCTTCCTTGCTTTCCACCATTTTTCTTCTTCTTTCATTCCTTTTTCATTTTTTTCATTCCCTCCTCTTCTCTTTCTTCTCCTTTCATTT
>KE505050.1:509164-529993 GCA_000441515.1 Elaeis oleifera | reverse complement strand
TTTTTCTTTTCTTCTTCTTTTTTCTTTTCTCTTCCTTCCTCTTTCTCTGTTAGATTGGGTTTTGCTGCCTCTGTCCCAGTTCCTATTTTCTCATAGAAATATTATAAGAAAGTCAAAAAGTTCCTCACTGTAGGAATTTAAAAATGTAACTTGAAAGGCTCTCATATCATAAAATTCCTCCACTCAAATCATTTACATACATTGTTAGTGTATCAAAAAATGTGACAAATGATATTATAACTTACATGACTTGTCCTTTTTGTTAGAGAAAATGATCAGCATTTTATCCACAAAGAAAAATAAACCTTGGATGGATACTCGGAAAGGAAAAGCAAGTTTCGCTATTTGCTTCCTATGGACTGGTCCCATGTTTAGGTCCACTAGCAAAGAGACGGCAATATTTTTGCATGCATAATAGGTATATATTTGCTATTCTATTTTCCTTCTTTTTTCAATAATATAATTTTTTTTGTAAGAAATACACTTTACATAGCCAATAGCAGGTGCATATTCTAGATAATTGTTTCCTTCCTTCAAGCATGCCGTAGAGACAAGTTTCAATAGAAAAAGAGACATTTTGAATAGGGATAGGGTTTGTTGAGTGTGGCTTGAGTTTGGTATGACTCGTGGTACGAATTTGATCCATTTGGACTTTAGTTGGTCTGTTTAGATATTTTGGTCTTTTTTCTTTATTTTAGGATTTGATGGCTATATATATTGTAATCATATTTTTTGTTATTAAAAGGACCGTCTTTGGTTATTTGAGCTACTGCATACTCTTTGTACTCCATCCTTTTGATATAGTAAAATTTCTTCCCATATTCATTTGTGGATATAGGCCAAAGGCCGAATCACATAAATCACTGTATCCTATTTTCTATATAAGATTGTTTATTATTATTTCGGATTTTACACAAATTAACAAATAATCTTGCAACAAACTGGTATCAAAGTTTGGGGTTCAGATTTATTCAGATTTGTTCACCAGATCTATTTTGGATTTTGATTATCTATTCATTCTATTTTTGTTCTTAGTGATTTCTTCATGATGGTTGCAAAATTTGAGATTAAAAAGTTCAATGGAAAGAACAATTTCAATTTTTGGCATGTGAAGATTACGAGCCCTATTGGTTCAAAGGGATTGCTGAAGGCGCTAAAGGATATAAATGCTTTGCCAATGACATTGTCAGAGGAGGAAAAGGATGATCTTCTGGAGCGCACCACAATACGATTCAATTATCTTTGACAGATGAGGTTCTGTGAGGTTGCGAATGAATCATCTGCGGTAATGTTATGGCTCAGATTGGAGAGTATCTATATGACTAAGTTTTTAATAAATCGACTTTATCTGAAACAATGACTCTAGACTCTTTGGATAAATGAAGGTATGTCTCTTAAAGACCATCTCGATGAATTCGATAAAATTATTTGGATTTGAAAAATATTGATGTAAAAATTGACGATGAGGATCAAGCGCTTATTTGTTGTGTTAATTACCTCCCTCATTTGAGCATTTTATTGACACTATGCTATATGATTGAGACTCTCTTTCTATGGAAGATATGAGGGCTTCATTGAACTCAAGAGAGTTAAAGAAAAGGATGTCTGAAACTTGGAGTGAAAATCAGGTGGATGGTTGTTTGCTAGAAGTAGATCACAAGAAAAAAGTTTGGGTTTAAGTTCAAAAAGTAATAGAGGCAAATCAAAATCTAAAAAGAAGAAAGATAAATACAATTACTATAAGAAGCAAGGGCACTAAAAATCTAATTGTTCTAAACTCAAAAAAAAAAAGAGAAAAGTCCAACAAAATCTCTAATGCTAGTGATTTTGCCAGTGTAGTAGAAGATAGCTTTGATGGTGCCGATGTTTTCTCAATATTTGTCAATTTATCTAGAGATGCTTGAATTCTTGATTCAACATATTTTTATCATATATATCCTCATCAAAATTATTTTCTACTTATTACCCTATTGATGGTGGTGTCATACTTATGGAGAATAATATATCCTATAAAATTATTGATATAGGTACTATTTGGATCAAGATGCATAATGGTATTATTAGGACCTTGTCTGACGTGCGATACAAATCAGATTTGAGGAGTTCACTATTTTATATTACAATTTGATAGGATTCAAGTTAAGATAGAGATTTATTGAGTGCAGCTTGAATTTGGTATGACTTGTGGTATAAATCGGATCTATTTGGATTATAGTTCGCCAGTTTGGGTATTTTGATCTTTTCTTTTATTTTAAGATTTGATGGCTATATATAAATATATATATTGTAATTACATCTTTTGTTATTAAGAGGGCTATTTTTAGTTAGTTAGACTGCCATATATTTATACTCCATCTTTTTGATATAGTGAAATCTTTCTCCATTTTCGTCTATGGACATAGGCCAAAGACCGAACAATGTAAATCATTATGTCTTATATTTTCTATATATGATTGTTTGTTATTATTTCGAAGTTCATCCTAATTAATAGATAATCTTATAATAGATCTTAATTTCCAATGCCTAGATGCGACTCGAGTTTTTTTTTTTTAATTAGAAAACTAGAGATAACTTAGAACGGTTCTCAAGACACTATTTAAGCCTTTGTTTGCCGGTCCTGTCACTATCTTCCATTATTTTTGTTTTGGTAAATCAAATTTATTACGTCAATCTAAAATAAATACATCAATATGAATCAATAAATAAATATTAAAAAAATAGTAGGGATATCTAACAAAATTGTTCACAAAGTACATCTAATATGATTAGCTATTTATGATGCTATCCAATTTGCAGTATTGTTCGTTCTTCATTAATTTTGCTGTACCTAAAATATCCCTAAAGTAGAATATGCATATATTTACTAGGGTCTAGAATATTAATATGAATCAGAATCATGTGAAATTTAATTTCTCACAACAAGCTATTGAAACTCAGGCCATTTCCATAGGTCCACTTATTTCTCCATATATTTTCATAATATTTGAATAAATATTTTACTCTTGTTATTGAAAACTTCAACCATAAATATGCTTATTAATACAAAATTATAGCATCAAAGATGAAATGAAGAAAGGTAAGAGTTCTTAGAATGAAATAATAATTAATAGTGATGTACTTGTATAGGTTTTTTGCGCATTCTTGACATATTCTTATTTACATTGCTATTCATTTGCATGCAGCCAAATCTGCATGTAAGAAAAATATGAAATATTAGATATGGATAAATCTCTTTCCCTGAAACTTATGTCAAATCCAGGTTTCTAGTTATTTTTCTTACTTTTACAATTACATTTGAATTAATATCTTGATTTTTATCCTATACGTGAATCTAGGTGTGCTTAGCAATGAAAAATGTAGAGTCTCAATTGTGATGCCACCTTTATCTTTAGTTTTTGATCTTTAAAGAAAAAGATTGAAGACCGTAGTACTGTTAGTTTTATTCAGATGCTGTCAAGGTAGTGCACAAGGAGAACATTAAACACCTATACGTATAAACCTCTTTCTTTAAAGTTATTATACAATCATTATATTTCGCCAAATCTGTTTTTTTTTTTCTAATTAAAAAATGCTGGATTGTCCATTCTGCCGGTGAATGCAACATAAATTATTACACCTTTGAAAGATATAGCAAATAATTGGAGGCCATTAAGGAACGCTACTTTAGGCATGATATTGAAAGATATATTACTATTTTAGGAATGATATTGAGAATATATTTCTAATTTAGGAGATATAAGAGTTTTCCAAGAGATATATTACCATTTATGCATGATATTGAGACAATGCGGCAAATGATTGGGGCATTTTAGGAATAGAAGAAGCGCCTTCCAGTTTCCAAATCTATCGGCCGAAACATGGTATCTAATGCACAGCCATGGGTTAAAGAGTGGGACCCACATAATCTGGGTCCCACAGTTTCGGATACATCCACCATTGACTCTCTCTCTCTGTCTCTCTGTGCGTGTGGACGGGAAGAATGGTTCATGAAGCCTTGTCTCTCTTTTTTGACTGAAGAAGAATAAATTAATCGGATTAAGAAAACGGCAACCAAAGCTACAACCCTTCGCTTTCCCTCCTCTCATATCCCTTTCTCTCCCTCTCACTTCTTATCGCTAATGGGAATCAGAGTGCCATTAAAAGTGGTACCTTTCTTCTTATCGGTTCTCTTCTCTTCCTCAAATACTATTTTTTTTTTCTTCGTAAAATTCCTCAAGTTCTAACCGCTTTAGAGTCCCCTGCATCATTCCAATCTTTTCTGAAACAAATATAGAGTCTATTTGGTCTTCCTTGTTTTTCTTTTTTTCTTTCCAGATTGAAGGCTTCCAGGAGGCATGCTCACTTGCCTTATAAGCTTTTCTTTATGTTTATTTATTTTTTTTTGGTTTGAATTTTGACTTTTATCTTCTGGCTTATGTTTGTTTTTGCAGAAATTGATTGGACGTCCAATTAAGATGAAGCTATCGAACTGTGTAAGCTGTTTTCTTGCTGATTTATATGGAACAATTGGATTCTTATAAATATCTCTGTGTTTGTGATTGCTTCTTCTAGTTCTGTCAATTATAATATTCACCTATTGATGTTTTAGAAATCGATTTTTCTCGTATTTAATTCAATATGCCGGAGATAATACATTCAAGTTCTGTTTTGTTTTTTTTTCTTTTTTTTTTTGCTTGACTATGAAAATAGTGTTAAAATGAAAAGATTGGATTTTTGAAATGACTCGTTGCACCATTTCACCTTATTCAAATGGGTTTGTAATCTTTTCGGATAAAACATGGCGCTAATCTCTGAATACCGTCCAGCCCATAACTGGATTTATTTAATCTCAGTGCAAGTCTCTTTAATTAGTCAAGCAATGAATTGTGATTCTATTGCATACATTCCAGTTCCATCTTTTCGTTGATAGGTATTTTTTCTATTTGTTTTATGCACTCAGATCATTTATTTCTGATTTTTCCTGCAGGGTCCTCTGCTCAAAGATCCTTCATATCAAAGGCGATGCTTCTGCAACCTTATTTCTGCAGCTGCTCTCCTTTGTATAATTTTCTTCGTGGGGAGCGCGTTTGTTACAATTGATATTAAAGAGGTCTGCATGATTCTTTTGCTTTACTTAACTATTGTAACCTTATTTTGGAATGCCTTGGAATATAAAGTTCATTAGTAAAATGTGAGTGCAGCTCTTTTCATTATTCTAATTGATATTGAAGAGGTCCGCATGGTTCTTTTGCTTTATTTGACTATTGTAACCTTATTTTGGAATGTGTTGGAATATAAAGTTCATTAGTAAAATGTGAGTGCAGCTCTTTTCATTATTCCAGAACCCTATGAATTTTTCATTTTGCTCCAAAGAAAAATTTGCATGTTCTAAGATGTGGGTTTACTAATAGAACCCAACTTTGCATGGTTTTACTAGAATCTTGCTGTATCATTGTTCACTCATATGATCAAATTCTTCAATTTTTTGATATTCAAAACAAGTAATTGGAGAGTATCATTTTACATATAGTTGCATTAAGTCATAACATTCTTTGATAATTATCATTTTGGAATGACATATTGCTTGAACATTTGTGGAATATTTTTATCTTTTGTTGAAAGATATTTTTAGATGCAATGACTAAAATCTTAATGTTTTACATTGATATGCTTAAAAGTTTGTTCACTTTTTGTATGGTAATTGTAGAGACCATATTTACTATCTTCATGTTCAGCAAGTTTGATCATCATAACTGGACCATAGTAGATATGATTCCAATGCCTCCTCTATGATCAACCAGATCCTATGCGGGAGAATGACAAAAGGTGGGTGGGCTCATTTGTAACATCGTTGCAGTGATGAGAAAACTAAGGAGGATAATAGATATTTGGGGAAAAGAATTATCTTACTGTGTCACCAGCCAAATTGGCTCAAAGAAGAGGCTTATGTTCTTGTGTTCATGAGAGCATGGAAGGCTGAACTATCCCAAATCGTCCGGTTCGGGTGTGTTTAACCATACCAGTGGTCGAATGGGATGGTTCTGGCTTTCAAAACAAGACACCAACAAGGAACCAAGGGATGGAGAAGGAAAGAGAGAGAGGAAAGGAGAGGTGTCTTGATCCGACACAACTCGGGGGAGAGGAGAAGGAAAGAGTAAGAGAAATGGAAAGGAAAGGAGAGGAGAAATGGCCTCCGTAGGCTGCCAGAGGCATTGTGGAGGCCCTGGGCCTTTGTTCGATAGAAATAGGATAGAAAATAACAAAGAAGTCAGCAACGGAAGTTGGCAACTTCATTGCCTACCTAGCCTGATTCATTCAAAATAAAAAGAATAAGGCCAAAGCCTTCGTTCTATTGAACAGAGGTCCACGGTTGCCAGAGACCTTCAGAGGCCGTTTTCTCCTCTCCCTTACCTTCACTCCCTTCCCATCTCTCTTTCCTCTCTCTCTTTGTCCTTCTCCTCTTTGCTTTGTCAGTTTAGCCTTGACACGAAACGATATGATGGCGTACCAAACCATACCAATGGCCGATTGGTCTGGAGTCTGATACCGATACGACGAATCTTGCATGAAAGTGTTTAAAAATTATTTTTTTTAATACTGAATCTACGCGATTTCATTAATAGGCACCCAATATTTTTAGTGGACTTTGTGCGCCATGAGAAGCTGGTGGATTAAACAAAGGATAATACTAAAAAACAAGTAGGGGTGGCAATTGGGTCGGGTCGGGTCAGATAGACAGTTATGGTTCGGATCAAAAACTTTGTCAATCCAAACCAGACCTATTGATTAAATGAATCAAAAATTCAAATTTGAACCCAACTTGTTTATTAAACACATAATCCGACTCAACTCATATAACCTATTTATTAAATAGGTCATGTTAGGTTAAATGAGTTAAATGAATTAAACAGGTTAAGCAGGTCAAGTTAAACAGGTTAGAAACAAGTTAAGCAGATTTTAAACAGATTAAATAGATCAGATTATGACCAACCAATTATTAAATGGGTCAAAGGTCTAAATCTGAACCCAACGCATTTAATAAACAAGTATAGACAATGAACCAAACCTATTTATGTCAAACACAAACCTGCATAAAGCAGGTCGTGCATGAGTTAAGTTGACCGGTTGGGTCATAAATTGCCACACAATTTTCGTCTTGGAGTACTTAGCCTCGAATGTGAACCAGTGGCTTAGTAGAGTCCATCAAGCCACCTCCATGGGTTAAGCCTTTTTTATAGTGTTTGTGCAAGGAATTGGAGGCCATCTCCATTTTCAAGGCTTGGTGATATTGAGAGGTTTCTGATTAGGAGGAATACAAGAGAATCTTTGTTACTTGAACTTAGGTACTTTTGTCAAGTGTAGGTGTCTAAGCACTAGATTCTTCCAATATCTAAGATGTTATTCTTGGAGACCTGTAACCAAGCATTAAACTATTACATTAGGTCAAGTGCTAGATCCTTCCAATATCTAAGATGTTATTCTTAGAGACCTATTACCAAGCATAAAACTATTACATTAGGGTTGTTAAGGATGGTGCATAGTGGTAACTATTCTTTTTTTTTAGAAAAAAAATATCTCTGTTCTTTGTTGAAAAGTGAACATAATCTTGAGTAAGATACTAGGTACTGGGCCCTATACCAGTGCCATCCTATCATTATGTTGGTACATCCAATATGGAGGTTGGTTCGGTATACTGGATGTCAGTATGCCTTCCATACCATATACTATTTCGGTACCGGTATGATACAAAGTACGCACTATATCACTCGGTTCAATATGGTATGGCGTAGCTTGATCTTAAGTTTAGTGGAAAAGCCCTTATCAGATGTACATGCAAGCTTACATAATCAAATTGAATGGTCTGGGGTTTATGTAGGAGAGGCTATTCATCCAGCTTGATAAAATGGATACCAACATACCCCAGTTTAATGTTGATAGTCTAACATTGTTGGGGCTGGATGTGGTGGTTTGGGAGGTCCTCTTTCATCATGATACGGAAGGTGGTTGATTGCAAGTGGATTCAATTGTTTAAGGGGAATTGCTAGCATTAAGGTGATATATATGCTGCAGTTCTTTTATGGATTAAAATGGTCTTAAGTATGGTATTTGTAGCTTCTAAACCTTTATCTAGCAGATATACTGAGGTTGTGAAGCACCTTACAAGTATATATATATATCACTTTTTTTCTTAGACAGGTTATGCATTGCTTGACTATCTAGAAATTGTCTTCTTGCATTAATTTTATGTGCCGCTAACTGTTTCTCCCATTATCTGGACCATCAGGTTGTGCATTTGAGTGTGTTGTTTCTCCTTAGTGATTGGATGGGAGCTTCATAAAATTCTGTGCTTCTTCCATAGTCTTTTTTTTTATTAAATGTCTTTTTTTTCTAAAGGAATGCTGGGGAACTTATGTTGGAATTTTCGAATATTTAATTTCTGCATTTGTTTCTGTTTGTTTTGTATTTTTTTATTTATGTAGCAGGCTAGTAGCAATAAACCTCTATAATATGTTATTTTTTTTCTCCTTTGCATGCTTTTCAATTTACGACATATTTTTCCTCACAGTGGATGTTTTCACAATCACATTAGCATGGTGCATTGTGCTATCAATAAAAGACAAGCATATAATGACTTCATGACAATTGTATGTTAGCATTTATAGAGGAAGTATTTTTGTTGCACCTTTGCAGAAAATATCAGCTTGGGGAGCAGCTAATTCTGTGCAGACCAATCAAACAAATTCAAAGGCTAAACTCAATTTACAGATCGCTCAATCCAATTTATGCAAGGTTCTTGCTTGTGTTCAACTTGCCTTAGATATACCATATCATCTTTTGTGTGTAATGTCTGCTTATGTTGTTGTCAATCATTTATTTCTGTGGAAATGAATTCACTTAGTATATTCTTATTATTTTTGTGGTTTAGAGTCAATGCAACCCTGCAGGAAGCGGACCATTACCCAAAGGCATTATTACCGAGACTTCGAACTTTGAAATGCAGCCTCTTTGGGGCTCTCCAGAAAGAAAGGTGTGTTAATCATCTATCTCATGTGTAAGAAAATGGGCAATTTCTGTTTGATGGATGTTGGCTGTTTAGATTCTGAACTTGTTACTCTTTAACAATATCTGTAAGATCATTTTCTGTGGAGCATTTAAGCATAGATGTAGGTCATAATATCAATTGCTACTACAACATGTTCTCTTCTTCTTCTGTTCTTTCATTTGAATTATAGTTGCTTCCACTGAGCTAGGTTTCAAAGTTGATATGTATGTATGTATGTAGATATTGTTGGAGTGGTCCCTCCTCATATGAGACCCACTACTTAACATAAAAAAATATATATAAAAGGAGAGTGGAAGAGTCCATAAAGGACTCTAACATTCTTTGCGTGGAAAACCCGATGTGACCTTTTGTTGGTGTGTGTGGCACGAAAATGCAAAAACAAAGAAAAGTTCACATAACTTTTGGGGCCAATGTGGAAATAAGAGGCGTGGCATGAAACATATGTGTGGAAGCCTCTTGTGCGCAGGAAGCCTTTGTGATGCGGAAGACAAGTCCATAAAAGACTAATTCTGGCTCTATAAAAAAAGGAGTCCGTGTATGTGAGAATGTGAACAAGAAAAAAAAAAAAGAAGAGGCCATGAGCCACCAAAGGAGAGAGAGAAGAAGAGAGGCTTGGAGGATTCTTCGTTCAAAGTAAAGAAGATTGGAGAATGTCGATTGGAGGAGTTCACTCAATCTCGGGTTAGAGTTATTCCATTGAGGGTTCTACTGGAGGTTTGTTTAATCTTGAATTTCTTCTTTCTTGTATTAAAAGTAGTGTTCCCGGCATGGTGTCAAAGAAGATTTTTTGTACTCTAAACTATTATTATAATGGAATCTTCTTCTTACTCTTGTCCCTGTGTGTACGTTGGCTTTGGTTGAACCACAAAAAATTTTGGTGTTCTTACGATTGCTATGATTTTCTATATTTTGGTATTATCGTTAGTGTGGTTTTTGCTTTCACTTTATCTATTATTTTTTAGTACTTAAATCCCAACAAGTGGTATCAGAGTTAAGTTCCATCAAATCCAAAGTATTAAAAAGAATTAAGATGCTAATAGATGGAGAACCAATCTTCATCGGGTATTATGATCAAGCTGATGTCAACCAACTACTCAATTTGGAAGCCTTGCATAGAAGACCATCTTTATTGTAAGAATTTTATGATCCAATCGAGAAGTTACTGCTCAATTTGGAAGCCTTGCATAGAAGACCATCTTTATTGTAAAGAATTTTATGATCCAATCGAGAAAGTTACTGCTCAGTCCGATAAGATATCAGATAGATAATGGGAGAAATTGAATCGCAAAATCATTGGGCTCATCCGGTAGTGGATTGATGATAGTGTCTTCTATCATGTTTCAATGGAGGTTAATGCCCATAGCCTTTGGTTGAAACTGAAAAGCCTATATGAGAGAAAGACTATGTAGAACAAGATGTTTCTAATTCATAAACTGGTGAACATGAAATATAAGGAGGGGGCTTCTATGGTGGAGCATTTAAGCAACTTCCAAAATGTGGTGAACCAGCTTGCCGCGATGAAGATGGCATTAAATGAGGAGCTTCAAGCCCTACTGTTATTGAGTTCCTTACCGACAGTTGGGAGACTCTGATGGTATCTATAAGCAATTTTTTACTAGAGGATTTGATAGTCTTGGCAACGATGAAGGACTGTATGCTTAATGAGGAAGCCAGAAGGAAGGAGCAACGGATCTCAAGCCACAATGAGGCCCTCATCATGGGAAGAAAGAGAAGAAGCAAGCACAGAGATCTCCAATCTAACTCGGATGATGGCTGTGCCAAATCGTGGGGGAGATCTAAGTCTTGAAGTGGCAAATGTTACAACTACGGCAAAAGGGACCATTTTGAAAAAGATTACCAATTGCTGAAAAAGGAGAAGCCGAAGAACAAATCAGACAATGACTTCAGCTCAGACAATGAGACGACAGCCGTAGCTATGGATGGAGAAGTGATCGTTATTTGTGGCACAACAGATGATGGTCTTATACGTACTACTAGCCAAGACTCTATCTGGATGATCGATTCGGTCGCTTTGTATCATGTTTAGAAAACAAAATTATTTCATCTTATCATTCCGGTGACTTTGGGATAGTAAAGATATGGAACAATGGAGAATCCAAAATCATTGAAGTTGGGGATATTGTGCTGATCACGAGCTTGGGGTACAAGCTAGTGTTGAAGAATGTTCGATATGTACTAGATATCTGACTGAATCTGTTATCGACAGGGATATTAGAGGAGGGCTACTACAGTATATTTGAAGACGGTAAGTGAAAGCTGATCTATAAATCGCTAATAGCAGTCAGAGGTATCAAATAAGGCTCTCTCTATTTCATGCAAGCCAAGCTCGATAAGGGAGAGGTGAATGCAGTGGAAGAACCTTCTATCTCAGAATTGTGGCATTGATGATTAGGACATATGAGCCAAAAGGGGATATCAATTTTGGCCAAGATGAATGCTCTTCCTATTGATGGTTCTAGATTGAAGATATGCGAAAGCTGCCTGCTGGATAAGCAAATTTGAGTTTCTTTTCAGAACTTTTTCTCTAAAAGAAAACTATTGCATAAAATCTTATTCATAGTGATGTTTGTTCTATGAGTGATAAAACTCTTGGTGGATGCTCTTATTTCGTGACTTTATTGATGGTCACTCCTGAAAAATGGGCATATGCTTTGAAAATGAAGGACCAGGTGCTCGATATATTCAAATAATTTCACATCTCTATTGAAAGGAAGACTGGACGAAAACTTAAGTGCATACGGACGGACAACGGGGGTGAATATAGGGGTCCTTTCGAGAAATACTGTCAACAGAATGGTATCAGATTGGAGAAAACACTGCCTAAGATGGCACAACAGAATGGGATTGCTGAGAAGATGAACAGGACGATCTACGAGAAGATCAAGAATATGCTCTCTCACACTAAACTACTGAAGACATTTTAGGGAGAGGCATTCATGACTGCGATCCGCGCCATTAATCTTTCTTCTTCCTATGCTCTTGAGGATGATACACCACAGAGAGTATGGTTGAGGAAAGATGTTTCTTATGATTATTTAAAAGTCTTTGGATGCAGGGCATTCATACATATTTTCAGAGATGAAATGTCTAAACTAGATGCCAAGGTGAAGTAGTGCATGTTTTTGAGCTACGGTGAGGACGGGGAGTTCGGCTACTGGTTGTCGGATCTTGTGGTTCGATATGGTATGGCGTACCTTGATCTTGAGTTTAGTGGAAAAAGCCCCTTATCAGATGTACACATGTGCATACACAGGCAAATCGAATGATCTGGGGTTTATGTAGGAGATGCTATTTATCCAACTTGATAAAATGGATACCAATATACCCATGTTTAATGTTGATAGTCTAACATTGTTGGGGCTGGATGTGGTGGTTTGGAGGTCCTCTTTCATCATGATATGGCAGGGTGGTTGATTGCAAGTGGATTAAATTGTTTTAGGGAATTGCTAGCATTAAGGTAACATATACACTGTAGTTCTTTTATGGATTAAAATGTTCTTCAGTATGGTATTGGGCCTATGGGCAGCTTTTAAGCCTTTATTTGGCATATATACTGAGGTTGTGAAGCACCTTACAAGTATATATATGTCACTTTTTTTTTTAGACAGGCTATGCATTGCTTGACTATCTAGAACTTGTCTTCTTGCATTAATTTTATGTGCTGCTAACTGTTATTTCCATTATCTGGACCATCAGATTGTGCATTTGGGAGTGTTATTTCTCCTGAGTGATTGGATTGGAGCTTCATAAAAATTCTGTGCTTCTTCTATAGTTTTCTTATCTTTTTTTATTAAATGTCATTTTTTTTCTAAAGGAATGGTGGGAACTTCCTATTGGAATTTTAAAATGTTTAATTTCTGCATTTGTTTTCTGTTTGTTTTGATCTTTTATTTATGTAGCAGCAATAAACCTCTATAATATGTTTATTTTTCTCCTTTGCATGCTTTTCAATTTATTACATATTTTTTTCTCACAGTGGATGTTTTTCACATTCACATTAGCATGGTACATTGGGCTATCAATAAAAGGACAAGCATATAATGACTTCAAGACAATTGTATGTTAGCATTTATAGAGGAAGTATTTTGTTGCACCTTTGCAGAAAATATCAGCTCGGAGGCGGCTAATTCTGTGCAGACCAATCAAACAAATTCAAAGGCTAAACTCAATTTACAGACAACTCAATCCAATTTATGCAAGGTTGTTGTGTTCAGCTTGCCTTAGATCTACCATATCATACTATATGTGGAATGTCTGCTTATGTTGTCGTCAATCATTTCTTTCTGTGGAAATGAATTCAGTTAGTATTTTTTATTATTTCTGTGGTTTGGAGTCAATGCAAGCCTGCAGGAAGTGAACTATTACCCAAAGGCATTATTAGCCAGACTTCGAACTTTGAAATGCAGCCTCTCTGGGGCTCTCCAGAAACAAAGGTGTGTTAATCATCTATCTCATGGGTAAGAAAATGGATAATTTCTGTTTAATGGATGTTGGCTGTTTAGTGTCTGAACATGTTACTCTTTAACAATATCCGTAAGATCATTCTCTGTGGAGCATTTAAGCATAGATGTAGGTCATAATATCAATTGCTACTACCATATGTTCTCTTTTTCTTCTGTTTTTTCATTTGAATTATAGTTGTTTCCACTGATCTAGGTTTCAAAGTTGATATGTATGTATGTATGTATGTACATACATACAAGATATGTATGTATGTCTGAAGTTTGTGATATCTACTCTCATATTTTCTGCTAATATATGCGAGTCTTTGGGCTCAAAGTATGAATGCTTATCAAGTTATTTGTTAGATAATTAACTTGAAAACCATTCTCAAGTTTAACATTAGAACAATGGTTAATCGGCTTTCAACTCTCTATGTTCATTTACTTAAGATTTTAAGATTATATTAATATTTTAAGACTGCAATGATCATGAAACCAGGATTCAAATCATTTTATTAATTACAAACCCAGATTAAAAACTAGAATAAAATATTATTGTGAAAATTGTTGTAATGTTCCAGAATATCATTACAAGTCCAAGCATCACATAAACTGCCTAGATGACCCTCAAATGATTATTAAATTGATCTGATTGGAGAGAGAGAATTTCTTCCTTCAGTCCGCTCAACTCAAATCTCACATATGAAAACAAAAGAAGTAGAGAAAAAAATATTTTGAGCAGGTGGAAAGCATGGTATAAAAACCTAATTTACTTTCTTCCAATCATTGGACAAACATGAGGTACAAAGCCTCTATTGACACTAGTAAGGTCCGCCTCTCTAAAATATAGTTGGATTCTTCTTCTAGCTAAGATGTTGAATTTCCCAAGAAATGAAAAAATACAAAGATATTTAAGATTGTTTAAATAAGCCAAAAATAGATTTCGACTATATCAATTGTCTTTTGTTACTTTGCTCAATTCTTCATGGATTATGAGTTATGCTCTGGTCAATATTTACAATAGATGGTAAGTCAAGTTTGACATGGTGTTTCGTGGCCCTAAATGATCATAGAAAATGGACACCTATGTGAAACAGACACCTACCCTAAGTGCCCTAGCGGATCCATAACGACTTTGGTGACCTCTTGGATCATAAACATTCTAAGGTTTCTGATATTTAATTAGATTGGGTTTGAAGGAATCAAACAAGGGTTTATTGAGTTATTCTGGATGTGCACACAAAGTTTGTAATGGACACCCTCAAGTCTCTTGGAGGCCATGAGGAATTTTCATGATCCTTTCACAGCTTGTTTCAAGCCATGAGAAAATTTGGTAAACATATACCCAAAGGAACTAGTTTATGGTTACTACTGTTACGGTCATTATAGATCAGCTTACCTTGTGTGCTACTTTAAAGGAAGAATTTTGATTCAGTTATTAGTTGACACTATGCGTGCTTTTATTGCTTCGGGTACTACCTTGCTACCTTCTATAGGAAACAAAGTTAATGTCTTATATGAAACCCTAAAATGATCATTTCATGTCTGGCTTCTTGGAGAAAAAATGAGTAAATTAAAAAAAATGTACTCTACTTTCCTACAAGTAAAGTTTGCACATGGTAGAGGATGCTTCAAGGGCTTGTTTGAGCAAGACTGAAAGAGCAAAATACATAAATCTAATGAGATAGCTAAGAATGATCATAACTTAGTAGGTTGATCTCTCCTTTCTAGGTGCAATAGGATCATTGATATGTTTAGAAGACATCATATCATGCATATAAAATGTTATTGATGCTGATTATCTAAGTAATGCCCATGGCAATTTGTTGAGAGCAGGGTAAAACCAAACCTTCAAAGAGCTTATTGGTAATACCTGTTGGAATAAAACAAAAAAGAGTTGTGAGTCAGATTGTAGAGAAGGTAAAGATGGCATGACTACATGATGTCTTTTTCCGGTTAATATTCTTGACATTATCTTTTTTGTAGATTATATTATCTCTGATTCTTTTTGATATTTTACTTCAGTTCCCTTCCAATAATTTCACCATAATGCTTTTCCATTATGATGGTGTTGTGGATGAATGGAGTGACCGACAGTGGAGTGATAGTGCCTTGCATATCTCTGCAATCAATCAAACAAAATGGTACTTTGCTCGTGCATAAAATCTTTTTCAAGCACTAATTGAACATTTTCTTTTAGGCATCTATACCATATTGAGAACCATATTTATAATTTTGTAGGTGGTTTGCTAAGCGTTTCTTACATCCAGATATAGTTGCTGAGTACAATTACATCTTCCTTTGGGATGAGGATCTTGAAGTGGAAAATTTTCATCCCCTAAGGTATGTGATATTTGTACTTTTTTGATATATCTATATTTTACATAAGTTGGAGTTAGTCTGAGGATCTTAAAGATCCAAATTTTCTTGCTACCATAGTTTTGAGCTTAAACCCCTTGGAGTAAAAGACTATATATATTGGAATATATTATTCAGTAATTTAAGCTTCAAAATGCCTTCTATTGGCTTCTTTTTAATGATTTTGCAATTTGGACATAAGAATTTGTGTTTGTTGGTAGTTGTTGTGAAATCTAAATTTCATTGAATCATTTTATTGGTTATTATAATTACTACTAGTTAATTGTGTTTCGTCATTGATTCAATTCCTTAATTCCTTAAGTGAGACATTCAAATACATTTTGAATTTGTCATTGCCATGAACATTGTTGTATCAAATTAGAATGATATTTTAATTCTCTTTCTATATTGCGAGTGAAGAAGTTGCTTTGATAAAATAATATTGCACCTTTTAGATATCTTTGATTAGGTTTTCTACTTGTGTTGTATGTTTAAGAGACGCACTTGACTCTTACAGATATTTGTCAATCATCCAGAGGGAAGGACTAGAGATATCACAGCCTGCGTTGGACACTGCAAAATCCGAGGTTCATTATGGAATCACTGCACGTAGGAGAAAAGGAGATGTACACAGGTTTTTCTTATCTTTTCATGGGAACTGACCATATAAGTTCATTTGGATTGAAGTATAATGCCTGTAGCTAGGATATTAGTGTCTACTACTTTTTATACTTCTAAGTATTGTGAAAAGCTTTTCATTGCCTCAACAGAAGAATGTACAAGTTCAGAGGTAGTGGGAGATGTTACAAGAATAGTACTGCTCCTCCATGCACAGGGTAAGTTAAATGTTCTTATATGCTACCATATTTGTTGTATTTGTCAATTCTCATTGTTAGACTGATGTATTGCCATGCTATTTGTTTGTCTTGGACAAGAACAAAAGTCATGTATTTTCCCTGTGCTGGCATTTTTGTTATGACATTGGTTTTTGTTTGTGATTACAATAAATATTCATTCAGCCTAGTAATATTAAAAGGACATTACAGAGCTTTATAAAGGGGGGAAGTTTGAGGTTAAAGGTGGTTAGCGTCCTAAAAAGTGATCTAGTGTAGAGGCTGAAATGAAAGGATTTGGGTTAGGTAATCTACAGACTTGAGAGTGAGGTTGCAAGGACTATATTCAATGGGCGTAAAGGATGATATGTCAAACTTTTAGTTATCAGGATATCGTATCCTCTATGCTTGAGATATAGATTGCAAGGGTTATATTCACTGGATGTAAATATCATGTCAAACTTTCAAGCATGTCTTCGATCATCGAGTAGGTGATTTAAATGTTTATCTTTTTTTCCCTAATAGTAGTTGGTAAGAGTGACAAAGTGAAGTACTTGAGGGGTTTGCGATGTGTCGTGCCATTCAAGGTGTTTCTTATTATGTTCTCTTTTTTATTGACTTTAGGGTGTGTCATAGTTAGGATTCCCTTTTGGTGAGACTTGTTCAATCTCCATCCAAAAGGAGAAATCTGATGGCCTAAAGTTCAATTAGATTCGGACTGCACTCCATTACAGTTCTGTGGTAAAGGGAAGGAACTTGATTTTTGAGTCTAGCAGTTGAGAGGGCAATTGTATAAAGTGTTTTCTCTCAAAATGAGATTCTCAATTCTATTATTCTAGAAGTTGGTGCAAATTCTGAAATGTTTTACCATGTTTCATGAAAGAAAATTATTACTTGTGCTAACCTTTTGAAAGGAGCTGACAACCAGATAAACACTACAAGTTTTGATGCAGCAATAACTGGAATATTTGATTCTTTCATTGGCCCACCATGCAGAGATTGAGATTACTTACCCACTCCACTCTTTACATTGTCTTAACTTGGAATCTGCAAAGCCAACTAGTGGATGTTCTAGATTGGGCTTGTTTTTGTTATCAAAGGATTTCCAATGATTACAGTCCTTGGTGGGTCCGATATGAAAATACAAGGTCTATTGTTTCACCATAAAACATTGACAAAAATTGTAAGACTACATGATTCGCCAACTTGAAGATGTCTGAGCATGATCAGGATTTTCCATGCACTATATGTTATAAACATGTTGGTGTTGTTGAAACCTGGAATTAGATACATGATTATACTTTCTAATCAAATATTATGCAATGTATAGAGGAGGGATGATGATCACGACTTAAGGCATCTGAAGTCCACAAAATTTGTTGGGACGGAGTAGTGTAAACTTCCAAAAGTGTTACAAGGGTTATCTCCCTATGATATCTTCTTTTTTTCCTCTTTTGCTTAAATTAGGGAACACAGGGGGGGTTATGCCTTGAGGCACCCACCTCTTTGAGTGTTAAGTATCTGTATGTCCTATGGGGTTAGCCATGAGGACATCAGGGAGTTAGGAGCTGGGAGCCCTAAGTTAATATAAGATTATTAATGTTAGTAAGAGAGACCCTTGTGTGTGCAAGTAATGCCCATTTAATTGTTGTGGTTGGTATAAACCCAGGAGTAGGTTAACAGAATAATAGAGCAAAACAATGCATAGCATACCAACATTTAGCATGGTTCATCCCAAAATCGGGCTACTAACATTAGTGGAGTGAGAAATTCACTATAACATTTAGAGTACAAGGCAATTACAAGCATCCAACAAGGTATAAGAGAATGACCTAGAGAAAAAACTCATTAGAGAGCTTAATAGAGGAGTATAATGTAGAGAGTTGGAGAGCTCCACTACTAGCTTTCTCGTCCATTGTCAGAAGGTCGATGTTTCGGAACAATTTGGCAATCTTGAGAAGTTTGGAATTTGGCAAAAATCTGGTAAATTCAAGAAAATCTAGGTAAAGTTTGGAATATTTAAAATAAATAAATTAAATATTTGTGAATATATAATATATTCTAAGTTTACAATAGGATTTGTTCTATCTTTTGAGAAAAGCTTCTTTTGAGGAAGCCTTCAACCCATGAGCTACTATCTGGGAGGCTGAGAAAACGAAAATGTGGAGGGGAGCAAAAAAAGAATTGTAGAGAGGAGAAGAGAATAAGAATGGGAGAGAGAGAAAGGGAATATCCCATTATTTCCTTCTTAGTATCAAAAAGGTATTATTGTAGTTGTTTGACTTATTAGGTCCTTTACAACCCATATGGCCATGGGCATGGCCTTTGTGTGATAGCCTGATAGCATCTAGAAACTTCTTCACGGAAGAGGAGCCATATCCTGAAGGCACTTCATATTATCAATGATTAACTCAGGAAGTTGTGAATCGTTCATGTTTTTTGTGAACTTAACAAATTTATTGTGATTCGTTCCCAAAGTAACAAATTATTTGCCATATGAGTTGGCCAAGTAGCCTGTTTTAAATTATTCAAATTTTTAAAATTTTCTGAATTTTGTAACCATGTCTCTTCTAATCAAAGCGCAAAAAGACAAAGGTTCTTTGTCCTATCAAAGCAGAGACCAAGAAAACAGCGGTCCTTTCAGATGGATAAAGCCGGATCTAGATCGGGTTGGACTCTTGACTTGGCAAAGAAGCAAGCCACAAACCCAAAATGTGATCCAGTTGAGGAAGATGTTTTTAACCATCAACTATAACTAGGTGCCTAGAAGTAAGGAATTTTATACAGTTTATTTCCATCAAACATAATAATTGAATTGTCTTGCAAATTACTAGGCACCGACATTTTACCATAACAAATTTGAACCCGTAGAACCTAGGATTAGATCAGACAATTGATGATGCAATCATTAAAGAACCATGGACAAACCTTTCATAAATAATACATATATCTTTAACTTATGTAAAACTTATAACATATCTGGATTCAATATGTTGTTGGTGATCATGTTTGACATTAGCCTTTTTGTCTTGTGCTTTGTGACTTAAGGATAATGAACTACTGTATATTAGACCTTGCCCTTTTCCTACATTATTCTTTCAAGTCTTGTGGAACTTAAAAGGCTTGCTCTCTGATTTTATGAACGTAAATTTTGTAATCAAGACAAACTAGGTTGCCAAGTACAGTTAGGTATTAGCATACTTGTACAGTACATATTGGCACATGGTACATTGCAGTTCATTGGCTGGAACTGGTACAATAATTTTTTTGTTCCTTTGTTGTTGCATATGTTTAATTAGAAATTGATTCCAAATTCAATAAAAAATTGAAATTAAAATTTATTTAGGACTATAGGAGCCCTACATATTGGTTACTACATATATTTTTTGTACCCTGATGTTGTTTGGTATGGATTGATTTTTTTACATACACTAATTTTGGGCATAGGTTCAGGTGGGCTAGTATTGAACACACACAGAATTAGTGCAACTGGCCCCCCAAAAATGCAGCATTTGCATAGTAAAGCACTAACTTTCTACTTTTCATTTTGGAAAATACTATCATTTTAATATTTTATTATTTTAACTAAAATTGATACATCTAAGAAAATGAAAATTTGTCAAAAAATATGCCAATGTGTTATATGTGCCATACCCACAACAGTTTTTTTTTAATTTTCAGTCTTTTTTAGGCATTAAAAGAAGAGTGAATGGAATGGAAGACTACCTTAAGGGGGTGTTTGGTTGGGATAATTAAGGCATGGAATGGGAATCGGAATGGATGACTCCTATTCCTACTGTTTGGTTGGGAGGAATCCCATTTCAATTTTCATTCCAAAAAGGAATGAAAATCATCCATTCCTTAAGGACCCGAATCCGGACTCATCCTAACGGATTCAAAATCTCATTCCCGTGGAATGAGATAGAAAAAAAAATCATCTCTGGCCTCAGGTTCCCGTGATGGTGGTGGTGGTGAGCGTGGAAGCGGGATCGTCAGCGGTGGTGGTGCCCAGGCGGTCGGAGAACTGGAGGGCGCAGAGATCTGGTGGAGGAGGCAGCGGTCGACTAGGAGCGGCGACCGAGAGGAGACTGCGGTGGCAGAGGATTTTTCCTTGGCCGGAGTGGATGGAGGT
>KE505050.1:484576-509144 GCA_000441515.1 Elaeis oleifera | reverse complement strand
TTAATTTAAAAAATTTAATTAAGAATAAAATAAAATTTGAGTTGATTCCGATTCCTATCTTAGTATGAACCAAACAACAATAATGGAAATCATCCATTCAGTTTCCGATTCCGGTCATGAACCAAACGCTTCGAAAATTTGGCCATTCCGATTCTGATTCCAATCCATTCCGATTCCCATTCCAATTCTGATTCCGATTGTGAACCAAACACCCCCTAATAGACGAGCTTTGGGTTTTGGACATGCTGATTCACAACTAGATTTATAGGCAATGTAGCTCCCTATCCTTGTTTTCAATAAGAAAAAGCAAAAAAAAAAAAGGACAAGAAAAAAAGGGTTTAGACCCTTTCATTTGGTTCTCTATGCAGAAATAATAGATGCCAGTACCAGCAGATATGAATGGTTTGAACTGGATTTGCCTGTACAGCTAGGAATCGGTTATTGAACCTCTTTTTTGCACCAGCTCCTCACTAGGTTAGTACAATATGCCCTGTATGGCCTAATACTAATTAGTTCTTAAATTAATCATTGCTTAGAAGGTTTCACGGAAATCGACACCATTCAAAGGACTGATAAATTGACAGCCATTTGTGGACCTTTTTTGAACTTTGATGAATTATACATCTATACTAGAGCCAATCTTTTTATAGATGGGGCAAACTTATTGGTTATATTTAAGGTATCCAGGGATCAGAAAAAAAAAGGTTGGGGGGGGGGGGATTGTATCTAAGATTTAATTTTACAACATCTTTGTCTTGCTATATGGATGAAAGTTAATGATAAATTCCTTATTGGATAACCTACTCTTAATTAATGCCCTAAGGTGCTCCATTTTATTCTACTGCATGTACAGTGTCTGACCCTAGAGCAACTAGATTTGAGTAAAAATCATATTTGCGTCCTTAGGTTAAAGAACAACTGTCAATTCAAGCTGATGTGGAATTGTCCTTCTTGATGATAAGAAAACTAGCACTATAGTATGGCTAGACATTATGTAGTATGGCAGGTTGGCAGCTTTATGTGTAATATGTTAAATGAATACAACTTTGTGGGAATAGAACAACTCTTGCTGCAACTCAAAATCAAAGTTAGTCACTGCTTCACTTCCAATATCACAACTAAAGGACAGTTTTACAAGTCCAATGACATTGTGTAACAGCATCCTTGTTGCAGTATGCATTGTGGAATGAGCCATATAACATTCTGCAGTTTCATGGATGAAGACGGCTTTTAGGGTTATGTGATTCAGACTGTCATTAGAAACAAGGGTCTTGCACTTGTTTTTTCAGTTTCCTTTTGCATATGTTGTTCTGGGATCTGCTTCCATACCATCTTGTTCTTGTTGTTTTATCTATTATTTTTACATGTTTTAATAGCTCTTTCCCTCATTAGGTATACTGTTCTAAGATTATTTTATCATTTTAGTCGATTGTAATGGTGCAGAAATCACCTCTTAAAAATTAAGTTAATTACTTGCAGGTGGGTAGAAATGATGGCTCCTGTTTTTTCAAGAGCTGCCTGGCGTTGCACATGGCATATGATTCAAGTATGTAAAGTTGTAAACTATTCCTCATATATATGTCAATTGTTGTTATACTATATTTTGTTAATCCTCCAATATCTAAAAATCATGCCTTTTCATGATCCTTATATTCTTTGTAGAATGACTTGATTCATGCTTGGGGTCTAGACATGAAGCTTGGTTATTGTGCACAGGTAGCATAAGCATATCCAAATTAGTTATTTTTGTACATCAATGATGGAAAGGAATCTAACCCTCTGAACAGGGTGATCGTAGCAAAAAGGTTGGAGTCGTGGACAGGGAATACATAGTTCATAAGGGGATCCCTTCGCTAGGTGGGTTTGATGAGAACAAGGTAAGCTATTGTGACACCTTTTCAAGCTTTTAAATTTTAAAGGACACACAGATTAAAAAGCTTTGCTTCTCTTGTCGGACTTAGTTTTTATTTATTTTTTTTGTGTGAAAAAATTATTTTGTTTCATTATTGATGCTCAAACTTAGATTTTTTTTTTTTTTTGTACTCTGGATTTTCTTAGTTGCTAGCCCGTCGTTTATTATGATGTTAATGCCTGTTGCCGAATTTTCTAGCTTGTAGATTTCCGTCATGGGTCATGGATCCTTAAAATCAAAGCCTGATTTAGCATATCGCTGAACTGATACAATAATCTATTAAATGATGATCCTTAAATTAAATCCTGATTTGGCATATTGCCTAAACTGACATAATAATCTATTAAACAATGACCTCTCATCAAATGCAAATTGGCTTTTCCAACTTTTCTTATATTCTTTTTCTTTGCTCATTTGTCCATATTTGAGCTTATAAATGGTTATTTGGGATCATAAATGGTTCAACCCATATCAATCCTTATCTTGACTGCGAATTCTTGCTTTTGTTGCACATGATTTGAGGATCACAATCAAATCTACACTGTAAGCTTTTTTTTTTTTTGGCACTTAAATTTCTTCATCTAGCCACACTGCTAGAAACTTGCAACTTAGTCCAATATTATATCTTCCCTTTATCCACTCCACTACGATTTCTGTTTGAAATATCCTCACCAGTCTGCACCATCTTTGTGTTATAATCAGTAAGTGGAAAGCAGTTGCTTCAATGTAACTATTTGCAATTAGCTGGACTGGAGCCTCATCTCCATGTATTGATGGTGAAATATGAATTGTGGGGACTATACTGGTTCAGCTAAATCATAGACATTCTTCTTCCAACTGTAGTTTGAAGTTTAGTTTTATTTTTGGCTTCAACTTGTGTATAGATACCTAGTTGATTGTTTACCTCTGTCTCTTGTTGTAGCTCCCCTTATGGCTTGCACTACAGCATCCTTTCTAGATGGTTGCACGATAAATAGATTTTTGTGTTATTTTTAATTTTAATGTTGCAATTTGCAAAGACATCCATTTTTTACACCTTTGACATGAACATAATCAGCAGCCAGAATCTTCAACCTATTGTGTTGTGCTGGCTCTAGTTCTTCATTCTGTTTGTCAACTCACTTCCTAATGCTTCTGTCCTATCTTAAGTAATGCTAGTTTCTTGATTCAATATGAAACATAGGATTTACTATTTATTTCTTGAGTTTTTTTTTATCATGCACATCTTCAAATGTAAGAACTAATGAGTAGATTATTTTTATAGTATTTAATTGGATTTTAGATGCTTCATGTGACTTTGATAGCCTAAGACTATTGCAAGAAGATCTCATGATTGCTAATGCTTTAGCTGGTCATCAGGATTGCTGTGTGTTCAACCTCTTTGGGACAACCTCTTTGTGAAATTGCTGTGATAAAATATACCCAACTCAAATGTTGCAAAGTGCCTAGTAGAACAGAATTAAAAGATTTAGACTAACTGGTGCACTAAACTAAAGCTAAGTTATAAACAAATAAAGAAAGAAACATGATTTGGGAAGGGGAATATGAATATGAATATGAATATTTAAGATGATCTAACTAAGATGCAAAATGTTTGTAATGCTCCAGGGCATTTGTTTCATGCACATAAAAAGTCCCTCCTGCCACATTGCATGAGAGGATTGTTGTGACTTGCAGGAGTAGATGCAATACATGAAGGGTCTTGAATACTGAACTGTCATGCCCACATAGGTGGATCTGACAAATTTATCATCTGAACTTACACACAATTGAAACATTTCCTACATTTGTGTGCCTGAATAAAAATCTGAGCCAGATAGAGTGAACAGTTGCTGCTGTGTAAATGTGTTTTGATCTCATCCTTCCACATTGCACATTACTCTACTTAGATAGTTTGTAATGATCTATAAGATGTTATATACTGAAACTTTTAGTCCATTTTTGCCTAAACTTCAAAATTCAAATTGATATTCATTGATAGCATTCTCTTTTATGCAGCAAAATATGGATAGTCCTAGTGGTGCATCTCAGACAAAGCCTTCTAACTTCAAAAAGTGGTAGGTTTGCTTACTAGTGCTTGAGTTCACATTCTCAATCAATTTACCAAACTGTCTGCATATTTTTGAATTGGCAGGTGCATCATAGATCTTCTACTTTAAAAGACAGATATGCGGTAAGTATTTTATAGCTTGTCTTTGGCCTATTCATTCTATCACTCACCTTGTTTGATGTTCATGCCCATGTTTTAGTCCAAATAATTGACCAAATTAACTGCCCATTACAAATCAATCTTTTATTCCAAATTCACATATTACTTTCGGCTTATGATTCTTATATGAATATCTGGAAACTAAGGCAGTGCCTACAAGTGTAGGGATTATATTGAATGGTTTAAACGAAAGCGAAGTGTTTAAGGTGGTGATTCTTTCTGAAAAAGTCAGTCAAATGCACAGACTGCTGTGAGCTTGTAGACTTTAAGGCTACCTGCATACACCTACAGCTTCTAGAGTTTAAATAGCTATTTTTTGAAATTTGCTTTGCTCTCTGTAGCAATGTTTGATGGGTTGAACCTTTATGCAGGTGAGGAAGCGGTCTTATTTTGAATTGGATCTTTTCAGAAAGAGATGGCAAAAGGCTGTCACAGAGGACAAGTGCTGGATTGACCCATACCCTGAACTGTCAAAGAACTCAACTCAATAGTACAGATTTTTGTGTTTTTACTTTCAGAACTTTCTCAACATCCTTTATGAAGTTAATCTCGATTCATGCACTGGTGTTCCATCCAATGAGGGAACCACAGGACACTCATTGAGTACATAGATACTATCTACAGGCTGACATACAGGGATTGTTAGTGTTGGAAATTCAGTAGAGCAGATATTTACAAATACGAAGCTCCTGAGATCTACACCTAGAATACATAAGCAAAGAATGTAATTTTTTGTTTCATTATTTTTTAATAACAGCAAATCTATCTTGGAAAGTTGTGGAATGTTGCTTTGTACATTCCCTTGTATTTTTAAAACATCCTTTAACGAAACTTTGTTTGTAATGTCTTAAAGTAACTTCAATTTTGAGCATATGAGTGCAGCCAAGGAATATCTGTCATATACAGAGCCATTTCTATGATTAATAAAATTTGACTAGGAATTTTATTCTTATTTGTCAGCCAAGTGTGGGATCAATTCCAGAGCATTAGCTTCTGTTATTAGTTCATATTTATGATTTAGCTATATCTAAGACCAAATTTGTGAAATAGCTTCATAATATGTTGCACTAAAGGCTTGATTCATTTCCATTCATTTTGATCCATGATTGGTGGATGACTGAAATGTAAGAGCAGAATACTGTCATGTTACAGAACTTCTATATATATACTCTTCAATCGTTCTTCTGTTGAAGATCTTTTTTTGTCTATTTTCAAGCAAAGGGGCAGAGGTGAGCAATTTCAAACTTTTTAAATTCCTCTTTCCAGCCTGCCCGTTCCTTTGGGCAAAGGCAATCTTCGCAGATGCCCTAGTCTAGCCTGCTTGTCCCTATGGGCAAGGATTCAGATCCTAGTGAGACGTCCTAAGGGATACTGAGATGGCATACCATCCTTTGTGTCAAGACAATCATCTCGCTAGCATCCCAGCATCTCAATTGGGACGTCTTGGGACATCCTCTGTCCCAAATATTGGGACGGGGGGGAGACAGCGGCGTGTCCTGTTCTATAAAAAAATTGAGACAGCGTCGTCCCACGAAATTTAAAATCTCGCCTATGGATAGAGGCAATCTTTATAGATGCCCTGGTCTTGCTTCTCATGTTATTGCTACTATTGCACAGGAGCAATGCAGACTTTGGCCTCCTCCAAGCTTCTTCTTGCATCAAGTTGGCAGTCCATGGCAGTGGCAACACCTCTTTCTTGGTCTTAAACTGGGGAGGCCACCAATGAATCAGGAAGCAGTTTAGTGACAATTTTTTGTCAGAATAATTATTTTATTATGATTTAATTTATGAGCAAAGGTTTGTATTACGGTGATCTTATTGTTGGTGGCATATGCAATGAGCAACCATATGTTCTCCACTTTTTATTGGAAAAAAAGAATACTAGAGATTTCTTGATCATCCGTTAAATCTTATTTTATTATGATTTAATTTATGAGCAAAGGTTTGTATTACGGTGATCTTATTGTTGGTGGCATATGCAATGAGCAACCATATGTTCTCCACTTTTTATTGGAAAAAAAGAATACTAGAGATTTCTTGATCATCCGTTAAATCTTCTTTATTTTTTTTGGTTGCCTGTGCATTGCAAGTCAGGCATTGATCCAAAGCCTGCCTGTTTAGAACAATTGAAAGCTTTGTAATTTTTGCAATTTATCTTGGTTTTAGGGCTGTTGTTCTTCAGCCAACTCTCAAAAAACCACCTCAACTTTGCATTCTGATACCTAAGAACACAAACCAAAAATCTTATGAAGCATGCATTACATTGTAATACTTAAGATAACAAAATACTTGAGGCACCAATTAATGATAATAACAGGAAACACCGAGCTCTGACAAGACAAGTATAAGAAGAAATATAAGGTTCTGATCAATCAACCATTTGTAGTCTCAGGCCTAAATCCCATTGTCATTCTGTTACCTCAGTTCTAAAGGATATCTTTCTTAATATAATTTTTCTCTTAATTTTCTATTAGAAACTAGTAAGATTTATGTGGTAATTCAGCAAAATGATAGTATATTAGCTAATATTGATAAAATAAAATGTTACATGTATATTCAGAAAATAAGTGTTACTTGTATGGCATGTGCTTGTTTACTTATAAATCTGATTTTTATTGAAATCTACATGAATTTCCTTTAGGGTGAAAAATCTTTTATTGCACTAATCTTGCTTATTTGCTCATCTGTTGGGCCTAAGTGAGGTTTCATATAGGTTGGCTCTACTCAATTCACATGCACCTACCATGCATATCTATGTGTTACGTAGTCCTCTATATTTTCTATATCCCTTGTATTTTGAGATGTGGGAGCCCTACAGTAGAATGTGTTTTCACTTTTCAGAAAATATCAATAAAGGAGGGAACATTCTACCTATATTATACTTACCTACCCTAAGACTTGAGGAAACACATTAGAACCCCAGACCTTTCACTTCTTAGGCCTAGGAGTGTGACCACCATGGCAATATCTAATTTCATTTGGTAGGATGTTGATGTAGCCTCCTCCCCAAGATTTATTGTAATTTAAAGATGAGATAGAGGGAAAGTAATATCAATTAAGGAACCACTGTATTTTACTTTATAGATTTTTTTTTTCTTCCTGCAGCCCAAAGGCTAGGATCCAGGCTAGATTTAAACAGGTTCTTAGAGAATGAAAGCTAAATAGACCAGCAAACGCAATTCTGTAGGAATGTCCAAACAGACTCTTAGTTTTTAAAAGTACACAATTAGTTTGAGAATTTATTTATTCTTTTTGTAAACTATCGGCCATGGTATATTGAACAATATCTCTCATAATAATAATCGTACATGATACTTTGCACCACTCAAAATGATTAAAATAAGCAAAACTAATAAACTTGGCCTAGAGGAATGGTTATTAGGGATTTGTTATGCTAAAATTTCACCCATCCATTGTAGAAAATGACAGAAAAAATGTGCAAAATGTAACCTCTATTGAAAGCAAGGTTTATGTTTGGATCTTCATCCATGGGTTTCAGTTCCAATGTGAGAAAAAGTTAGTGGAACCAAGCCATAGTTTTATGATTTGTTTCTTTACTTATTGTAGTTTAGTGGAGCCATCAGTGGGTAGTGATCCTTTTTATCTGTTGAATTGTTTGTTGGAAAGGAAACATACTTCTAAGAGGACAAAACAAGCCAGAAAAGCACCATTCAAGCATTCTATTCAATTTGACTTATCCCAGAGTAAACATACTTCATGGGGATGGAAATGGCCTCACTTTTTTGGTGGAAGCACTGCACTGTTTTAATATGTTCATCATAGATTTTTTAACTCCACTGATTTTGCGGAACAGAAATTATTTTTGATATTGCGAAGTATTTTTAGTTATCTTTGAATGAACTTGGATGTTTGCTTGCATTCTTGTTATTTGAAAAACACCTTATGCTGGTACTATGCTGGATTATTTGTGTAGGGTTGCAATTGGATTGTGTATATTTGGACAAAATGAATTATAATCTGGGTGTGATTTGTAGATAGACCTAGTTGAATTATGCGATAGGTTTGGTCAAGTACAGTCCAATTCAAATCACGAGGACTATGATCTAAACTTCTACTTCTTCTTCTTCTTCTTCTATATAATCCACCAGGTTGCAAGAATGTGAGAAGTGATGCTAAAATTATGAGCCAGAGAATGCTTCAACATGTACTTGTAAAATGCAAGCTGATACCATATTTCTACCAAAATTTGCCACCCAATTGGTACCCTGATTGTTAGATTATTTCTTGTAGAAGGTCATATTGTTGCTGGTATGACCAAACTGAACAGCTTATAATAACTTCTAGGAGCTGTTTCTTGCTAGCTAGGTTTTCGAAGGAAGAATATCCTGAAAAGCTTTTAGAAAATAATTTACTTAGCTGGTCTGTAGCTTTTACATGCTTACTAAATGGAATTGTATATGATGCAAGCTTGATTTTATCCCTCTAGCTAATCTAACTGTAGCATATTGCAGAAAGAAACTTCTTGTCATTTATGGGATGATGATGTGTGAAGCATATGCCTTATGCAAGCTTGGTTATATCCCTCTGAATTTGTTATCCATGCATCAACTCAAAATGGAATATATTTGTCCATAATGAGAACTGATTTCGCTTAGAATATATAACAAATTGGCTTGGAATATGCACAGCTAGTGTCCTGACATCGCCATAAGCTCAGTTTGTTGAATTTGAATTCGAAGTCGATGTGAGATCAAAGGAGCTCATTAAATGGTTCCTCTCACTGTACCGAGCCCCTGAAATCTTCATCATACTGGAGCAAATAAACAGATGAGTTTTAAGCTTCTAATCCAAGCCTCAAGGCACTCTTCATGCATGATTGATACTCGGTGAAATGTTTTGTCACCTGCATGTTTACAATGATGCAAGGCCTTGACATTCTATGTCATTCTTATCCATGTTTCCTAAGCAATGTTGTTCTGAAAGAAAAACTTTTGGTCACCACATCTACAAGTTAGGAGCATTTGTCATACTTCAGTATTGCCATCTGAAAGCATTCTAAAATTCTGCAAGTGCATTTTGTTGATTTGTTTTTCAGCTGTCACAAGAACGCTCTCTCTCTCTCTCTCTCTCTCATGCTCATTGCACATGTGCAACAAGGCATGTGGGTACAATATTTCTGGAAAGAAAATATATTCCAAAGAGAGGGAAAAAAGAGGTTAAGGTATGCAATTAACTCATGAAGCTCAGAGCAAAATAATAAGCAACCAACAGTGGCAAGGAGACCAGCATCCCAAATATGACCCTGCAAAAATGATCAAGACCAACAAATTGCATTAGAAATACATCAATTGATGCATGCTGTGTAATGCATGTTTTTTTTTGTCACTGGGATGACTTACGCTGTGCTAAGCACTTCAGCATGCAGACCATACTCCCTAGCAAAAATAAATGAAGTGATAGATTGGGGTATTGCAGCCTGCGCAACAACACAGAAGAAGCGTTGGACACCCTGTTCTTGTTAGATATGTAATATAAGCTTCACATACTTTTGGCAAGCTCTGACCTCTCTCACATTGGGTTGAGAACATAAAACAAAAGAAGCAAATTAATTAAACAGTGAATTGAAAGCGATTCAAGTGCTTTTCATGTTAATTTTGGATGAAAGAGTTGTCATGCACATGAGTTGGCCTTATAGCAGCTTATCAGAAAACTATGAAAGGGGGGTATTAGTTTTGCCCTCCAAGTAGTGCATGCCAACAAAAACAAGCAACTCGCTGTGGCGCACCAACTTATTGGTCTGGTAACACTTTTTGCTCCAATTGTGGTACGAGATTGAATTAGCTCTTACTAGCACCCAATTGTTCAGATGGAAGAAGCTCTCGAGTCAAGATGGATGACTACATGGATGCTCATAGGGGTGCGCCGACCCATGTCGAATTCAATTTTGCAGAAACGTTAACCTACCCAACCAGACCTAGAACTTGACCAACCAACCCAAATCTAACTCAACTTCGTAATTTCTAACTCAAACATGACTCGTTTGACTTGAGTTTAAGCCATCTGGCCATGCTGAAATACAGGCCAAACTCGAACTATATTAGATTAAGAGAAAAGGGATAGAATTGGGAGGATTTAAAGTAGGTTGGGTTTCGCCAACCTTTTAACTAAATCTAGATCAACTTTACACTAAGTGTTTGCCAACCCAAGCCCAATTTGATTGAGTAACATATATGTGGAACATGACGCTAACTAGGAGATGGGTGTGAGTTCCATTGTTAACCATTTCAAGTAGTTACATTGATTCTTAAATGGAGTAGGAGCAGCAATTTACTCCACCCTATCGAGTATCCAACCCTAATAGGATAGATTTTATCTGACTCACAGCGGATCCAGAGCATGTACAAGGAAAGGTAAAACCTGCCCAAACCTAACCTAGATATTTATAATTCATAATTTATCTCCCCAAGGCGAAAAGAGAATTGATTTATATGCAAAAAGATTGATTTTTGTAATTTTATTCAACCTGATCCATTCACCTCGCCCCACCTAACTCTACTCACTTCGTCCCATGTTGAGGCAAATATGGAATATATAGATTAATAGCCGATCTCACTCATATCCAACCTATTGCCATCCCTAAGGTGGAGATCCTACTTGAATCAACTATTTGATATCTAAATAACAACTTTTAATCTTTCAGGGGGTCCCATCTAAAACAATGATATTTACCATTGGATACTTATTGGGAATTACTTGAATGTCTAATGAATTGGCATCCAATCCTCTCGCAAGTAAGGAAGGAGGAATCTGAGTCCCATTAGGGGTGAAAGTAAATATAATATTATTTATTTAGATCTATTTTCATATCCGAATCTATCTTAATATGGATAAAAATTTAAGCATTCGATTAATATCCGTATTTGTCAAAGATAAATGGATATAGATATAAATAGATAATTACTCAATCCATATCCAAATATTTGATTCTATTTGTAATCCTATTTAATTTATATAATATTTATTAATTTGTTTAAAAATATATAGGTTAATTTTAATTATTTGATTTATATCCATATTTGTATTCATACTTTCAATATTCGATTTATATCTGTATCCATTTAAAACAAATATGGATATAAATTTTTGCATCCAATTAATATTTATATTTATATTTGAATTCGTCAAACAAATACATATAGATATGGATATACTAATATCTATTCCCTATCTGATCCGGTCTCAATCCCAAGTCCCATGTATAAAAAAGATGTGCTGATCCATTAGAAAGACAAAATGATCTATAGTCATCCAATAAACAGCTATTGACAACCCTTAGAAAACGGACTACTAGTGATGTCAACTGCCAATATCTACTGCCAGATATTTGCAACTTCACTTATTTTTGGATTATCTTAACCAGATTCATCCTGAGAATTTAATAAAATTCCAAACCTTTCTATCAGTTATAACGGAGGTGGATCACGAAGCTGGAAAGTAGATAATTTTTTATCAAGAAAGTTATATGTTATCCATTATGTTTGATATATCGAAAGATGATGGCTTCTCACAACGACAGTAACATATTTTTAGAATACAATAATTTAATAAAAAAATATATATGAATGTCAGATATTAATACAACCGCCATGGCGTAAGCCTTATATTGAAATCGTTACACTAACCATTACAGCCAACGTATGCAAAGCCATAAAAGCCTCAACAATCATCAGAAACTTTTGAGCGTACACAAAGGTTACCTGTATGATCGCCACACGCAGAAGATCACCACGAAGTCCGACGGCAATGGCGCCGATCGCCATGGCCGCCGGCCCTGCAACAACCTTAACGCCATTCCAAATGCGGTCAATCTTGGCCCACATGCAATTATCTTCTCTTGCGTTGCCATGAACAACCCTGCTCACAACGTACGAACCCAGATGCATGCATGGTTGGTTTTTTCAACAAGGATTGAAGCATTAGTAGTTAGTGATGTGAACTTGGAGATTAATTGCATGCATCCTTACCCATGCTAAACATTGCCAATCCAGTCCCTGCTCTTGACATGATCAGAACCGAACCCTCCATGATGCTTGGCATCTCAAAGTGCCACCTATTCCAAAAGAATTAGATCATCAGCCCGGAGGAAAGTGAGAGCACTATGGATTGTAAAATAATAACTATAATGCACAATAGTATAATATACTACGTAGTATTTAGTTTATGAGTTTATAGTTTTAGGGTCTTTGCTCTCCGATGAGAACATTGGTGATAGGCCATCTACCTAATGGTAGTATTTACTAAAGAACACATGCCATGGACTTTCAGCGCAATGACATGATATACCCCCAATTAATATATTCTTTGATGCATGAAACATATGATGGAGTATTCTTTGAAAAATGAAAGATTGATTATTCCTGAACTTAGTTTATTGGATTATTAATTACGGATTTATAGTCAATTATTTTATAAATTTTTGAGATATGGATTTGGTATTTAATTTTGGATTTAGATGCTCTAAATTAATCTTGGTTTAATTACTTGATGAATGATGGAATTCAATCTTTTATTATATTTATTTGTAATAGATTTTAGTTAATTATGATGGATTGGCTTCATATTATCGTGGGCTGCATCCCTCGATAGCACGGCTATATTATCTCTCAGATTTAGGATGTGACATTTTATGCATCTTGTTTAGTATAAGTATATCAGGTTAAAGTTCCATACATACCGGTTCGCGATAAAAGCCCAGGTGATGCCGACGATGCTCGCATATGAATTTGGATTCACTGCAAGCTTGAGCCACACAATCTTCATCAGTGACCAGAAGGCTGGTCGATGCACCACCTCAGTCATGTTGTCTTCAACATCCTTCTCTGCTTCTTGTTCAACAGACACAATACGAGCACTACCACCACCACCATTACCACCACCACCATCATGATCACTAGAGATGGCGGCCACCATAGCTTCCTGCATTCTTGCCTTCCTTAGCTCAAGCACAAACAGGAGTAATGTTAGCCATACGATGGCTTGCACAACCGATAATTGTACCACAAGATCCTGCGCCCACTGACCATACATTCCATTGAGCAGTGGAGCACCGACGACCAAAGAATTGGTCAGAGTGCAGAGTGAGTAGCTGGTGATGGACCAACAGTAGCTCCCTTTGCTACTGCATTTGGCCCATGCAGCTAAAACCAACAAGATGATGAGTTTTGAGATGGCATCGGCTGCAATAACGCGATAATTCATGGCAAAGGGGTCGGTGTGGAGTGTGAACTCTAAAGTGAAGAAGGGAAAGGAGAAGTAGGCCACCATGCGGTTGATCGCTTCACATTGTTCTGGCGTGAAGATCCGCCACCACCGCACTGAGCTGTAGCCAAGGCCAAGTGCGACATAGAGAGGCACCATGGCCGCCACCACATTATATATATCAGCCCAACCTATCATCCCTCTCTTCTAATGTAATGAATTGCTAAGAAGAGTTTTGCCCTTTTAGTGGAAAGGCTACTGCATGGTTATGTGTTAAATGAGGGGATTGGTATATATAGGAGGAGGTAAGGGAGGGAAGAAATGGTGGAGGGAGACATGGAGCATTAGGAGGAAAAGGATGTGACGTGGATGGTGAATTAGATTCTAAAGTTGTGACGTGGATGGTTAAGCTTGAATGAAAAGGAGAATTGGGATCAAGTCATAGAACATGCATGGAATGGAATTAAATGGTTATTCCACCCATGTTGGCAAGAGAGTGTTTAACTGATTGTTTGGTTTATTCCTTAATATGCTAATCGAATGTTGGGGCTGGCAAAGCACTTGTTTGGGAGAATATCGCACAAAGAAATAAAGGAATTAACCCTATATTTTACAAGCGGATGTAGAAACCGGTGCTATAAAGATCTTTACCAGCGTTTGTCCAAAAGTGCTGGCTTAGTATATTATTTTTCAAATTTTTCTCAGCGGCCAGGTCAAGCCGTTAGAAAAAATCTCTCTTTTTTTTTTTCTAGTGGTTAAACCAAACTATTGAAAAAAAATTCATATTATTCACCCTAACCTATATTTTCGAAATCTGCTAGGAAAAATCTCATTTTTCTTAACAATCAAATAAAATCGATGATCGAAGTCCATGTTATTCACCCCAATCCATATTATCCCAGTGATTTTCCTAATATGTTGGGAAGGTCTCATATTCCCAACGAACAAGTAAAATCACTAGAAATCTGTATGTTATTCATCTCATTTTTTCTAGCAATCAAGTAAAATTGTTGGAAAAAATAAAAAATTCTTATTTTCTCAATGGTCGGATCAAAATCACTGGATAAATATTGGGTTAAGTCCATGTTATCCTAGCCATTTCCAATCCATCGGAAAAATTTATTTTTCCAACAATTAGATTAAACCATCAGAAAAGTCCATATTATTCCATGTAAAATATTATTTTGCACCGATCAAATCAAATTGCCAAAAAATCTATGTTATTCGATGTGAAAGGATTATTTTTCATATGAATTATCTAATTAAGATATTCATTACTTACTGGACTGTCAAGTAGATTGTTTTCTTTTTTTTCAGATTTAAATACTTAATTATGGATGTAAATACTGTTTGAGAGTGAGATTAGAAGTAGATTCGCTAATATCAACATAGCTGGATTTAGATTTAATATTATGCCTTATAAGATCATTAGTTGAGATCTATTTGATATAAAATCTTTCGTATGTCATAGAGATTCTATAAGAGATTAAAGTTGATTTTAATTAGTTAAATTTTAAATTTAATTAATTAATTAATTTGTTATTATTTTGTAATATGATGATGAGATGTATTGTATAGTTATACGGAGTATTTTTTATGAATATGCGATAGTTGCTGTGGCTTCTCATTCGTGATCTTGGATCGAAGATGTAATACCTCCCCTGTAGACAATGACTCGGAGGTTGCCATGGCGTCAAGCCATGACGGTCCATGGCGGCCTCTAAGATAGTAATTTTTTTTATTCTTCCATCATGTTTGATATAAATCCAGATATCCAACCCCATTTGCAATTTTAAACTTTATTAAACTCTCAACCTAATTTTTAATGACAGATAAAGCATTACTAGTGAAAATCCAATGTGACGTAGGAATTCCACGCCGTTGTGGCTAACCCCGTCATAAGTTGCAAGAACTAGAATAAGGTTTTCAATTAGTGGCATTGTATGGTTGAACTCGGACACTTGCATGGCCCATGTCATGCTTCCGAGGCATATAAATGCATAGTTTATGTTAAAAATTTCATTTTGTGAGGCTCCAAGGCAGCAAGGCATGTTCCTCTTTATTAAATTATTCCACCAAACATTCAAGAAGTACTTCACCGGAATTAAAAAACAAAAGAGCCTGAGGAGTATAATATAGTAAAGAAATTGGAAAGAGTCGGCGAAATGGGAGAGCACCTGAGAGCGTCCATCATGCTCCACGCTTTGCACTAATTTGTCCGTTTCGAATACACGCCACATTTTTTAAACTGCTGTGTCATCGGCAATATTATTGCCGCTTTGTCCTATTCTCTCATCCCCGAGGGTGCAAGCAGATAATAACATCGCGGGAAATAGGATAAATTTTTAATTCGGTGAGGCGTTCGATGATGTCATTACGTAAATGGCCAATGCCACGGGCAAGCCGTTCCGGTGGGACAGCGTATTCGAGAGGTAGGATATAAAATTATAAATGGAGCTCCTCATTTGCTCCCCTTCTATTATTTTTGTGTTTAATTGTGATTGAAGTGGTTGGAAGTTTAAGATCAGTTTGATTTGAAATGTTTGGATTCAAAATTTCGTCTGAAACTGTCCGACTTTTAATATTTTAGGTTCGTGTTTGACTCGATGAAAATTAAATATTCGGATTCAAAATTTGATTTGAAAGTTTCTGAATTTTAATTTTCTACTCCGTGTTTGGCAGCTTTGGCTCGATAAAAAAAAAAAAAAATCGAGTCCGATTTAAATATCAATTAATTTAAATTAAAATTTATTATATAAATTAATATATATATATATTATAAATAAAATAATATTATTAAAAAAATATATAAATTTAAGTAGTAAACTTTCGAATTGAGAATTTTAGTTCGAATCAAAAATTATGCGAACTATTCGAAAGCGACAATAATTTAATTGGGCTAAATTTAAATCCGGATGGAGCTCCCCTAGCTCGCGAGCGGATCAACTCGTTTACGCCCCTGCTTGCGTTGGACGACTACGCATTGGCCCTGGAGTGGGTTTGCGCTCGTGGTGGGAGGCCAGGGAGGTTGTGCCGGAAGGCGTCAAGCCGTCAAGGTATATCCCCCCTCCTCTCTCTCTCTTCCGCCACCCTTTGGATCTCGTCTTCGTGTTTGGATCTCGTGTTCATCTTTTGTGATAGGCGGCGCTGTCCCCTACGATTTCTTTGATTTGGAGGGTTTTGGGTTGTTGATTTTGGGATTTGGGTTATTGTTAGATCCTAGGTTTTTGATCTGACGGGGAATCGGAGTGAGTTTTAGGATCTGTTTTGTTTTAATCCCTTTTTATTGGAGTGTATTGTTGCTGGTTCATTGATTGATTTTATGTTGGTGTGTGGATTTGAAGCGCATTCGTGTTTGATGCAGTAGTTTTTTATTTTATTTTTGGTTGGTGGTGCGGTGGGTGCGGGATTGACTAAAGGGAGGTAGAAAAGGGGAGCTGAGAGGTGAAAAGAGAAAGTAGACTATCAGAGCTTTTGGATGACAACGTTCTGAAGCTTCAAATTTGCACAAAAATGTAGCAGTCTCAATCAAGGTTAAGACAATGGTGGAACAAGGGAAGCAGCATCATACTGGAAATTGCCTACACATCTCCCCTAAATTTCAAGAGAAAGATTAATTAGCTGTTGGCTGCCTGAAATTCAGGAACATGTGTCGGCAATTGGAGGCAGCACAAGGATGGTTGGCTTGCAATTAAAGGGGCATGATGAAATATGGCAATGCAAATGTGTGGAAATATTTCACTGACCTATTTGACTGTCTGCCACTTGCAACTCTTTTATAGAATGAGGTGCAGGTTTTATATTTGCACAAGATTTTTAACTATAGTTCAGTCTATGATTTATGCCTAACAAGTGCTTGCAATTATCCTTTTAGATATTCTGTTTACATGGTGGTCTTTTTCTCCATCTCTGGATACACTAGATAATATTCATGCTCTTGACCGTTTATGGGAGGTATGCATATATTTCTTTTCTTCTTCTTCTTCTTCTTCTTTTTGCTTAACCATTGTATCTATTAACTTAATACTAGAAATATTTTGCTGACCAATGACAATATGGGCAGAGGAGGAAGCCCTTAGGCTACATTTCAGGAAAAAGAGTGGGTTGAGGTGATCTGGGTAAAGGTGGGTTGATCCCTCGCCAGTTTTGGTGGGAGAACTAGATTGAGGCGGTGGGGTTGGAGGAAAGGTGAGAAGAGAGGTTGACTGAAGTGGGTAAAGGAAGGTAAGGTGAATTTGAGGGAGAGAATGAGTTCAGCAGATTGAACATGGTTGAATTGGTGACGTAACTTAGCCAAGTTTTGACACTTCAGTCTGATATTTTATGATCAGTGAGTCACCCATACTCTGATTATCATCATGTATGATTTGCATCTATGTTTTCACATTGACATTCAGACAGCGAATAATTGATAGTCGATTGAGATTATTTTCACTCCAGCAATAGTGACTAGAATAGTCCCATATTTAAATTATCAACAAATTCTAATTCTATAGAATTTTGATTTTCTGCAGGAAGGTTAAGATTGTTATTTGGTTATGGTTCTAAGTGCAGTACTGGTGTGTAATGTTTTCAATATTATTAATTGATCAGATGTTAGTCTTAATGATAGATCCTTCACAAATAAATGCTCATTGTGATGCTTACCATAAGGTTAGTGGCAATGAACAAATGATGCTTACTTGTGCTATAATGGTATTTTCCCCTCCTTTAAGAAGAGCAGTTTGGGTACTGAGATCTTGATGTTTTAGTTTAATTTTTTTCTTATAACAGTTGACTGTTGAAGTGACTTGTTCGGTATTCATCTGTCTATTGCGACATCATATTTTTATGCAATAATTGCATTAACTGAATGTTATGGTCTAGTCTTTTGTCATATATTTGTGCAAAAATTGCTGAAGTAAAACCTATGCTTTCCTATCGGATCAAGCACAAGTTTTTTTATGATAATGCGACATTTAAAAAATAATAGATATTATAAAATAAAATATTTCATAAAATATATAATAAAATAAATCATATAAACTAGTCATACATGCATAAATCATGAATATTTCGTAAACATGATTATTCATAAGTTGTTCTGGTCATATGTTCACATCATGTTTTAAAATTTTGCTCGCAGATATTCATGCTATGGTCATTTTATACCTGTGATAGGATCAATATTCTTAATCGACAAAGTTCTTATTTCGTATGCCAACTTTATACTTGCCGGTAGGTCTTGTGTTCTTATGGATGCTAGTTCCGGATTTTGATCTTCTCAAGTTTAGAGATTCGTTCATAGTTATATGAGAGCTTTTAAAATTTTCATATCTTTTTTTAAAACATATATATATGTAGGTGAGAAAATAATAAAATTCATACTTCATAAACATATCATTTTCATAAAACATATTCATAAAATCACTTGTCAGAATAAAATATGCTTTTTTATATCTCATATGCTGTTCTTATTTTATAAAAATATGATTTCATTAGTAACAGATCAATTGCCTACAAAACATGATAATTTGAAAATAAATAAGGAGCATAAGATCCATTTATCTCGTTTGTCCTAGATCTTCAGACTTCGTTAAAAAAATCATATTATCCTATTTAAAATATTAAATCATAATCAATTTTTTCAATTAATTAAATAATAATAACATTAGGCCGTTGACCAGATGATTGGTCTGATAGACTATTTGAGTATCAAAGTGATTCGGGATCGTCTTGCTTGGGTCAATTTGGATCCTTAGAAGAGAAAGGTGGGACTCTATCTTAGTGCATAAGTCTTTTCAGAGAGAGAAAGTAGAGAGAAAGTGGAGAGAGTCGTCGTATACCGCAAAAGAGAAAATTATGATCGAGATCATCAAGGGTCATGCTAGGGTAACTTAGTGGGGATTAATGGTGATCAGATTCTATGAATATTTGGCGAGGATCGGGTTGGGATCCAACATATTGCATGGATATCAAAGCAATTTCGGACCTCCTTTTTAAAAGAATTCCTTGGTCCATAATAGGGGAGCACGACAACAAACATTGGGGCTCATGGATCAAATAGAGAGTGTTAGAAAGCATATTTAACATGTATCATTTGATATATGTTATTTTCTATTATTTCTTTATGTTTATAGTTCTTCCATTTTTGTCTTTTTCTAATTAGATTTTTTCTTATTGTATTTTTTTTAATAAGGCTTTCTTTCTTTAGGAAAATTTTATTTCTGTATACTCTTATATATAGGAGTACAAAATTATGGAATATAATATATTAATTTTCTCCCATTTTTGTTTCATGGTATCAGAGCTTAGAGTTCTCTAAGTAAGATCCACCACCATCTCTTCTCCTATCACCTTCTCTACTCGTACATCAGCCTCTCCTCTCTCTTTCCTTTCTTTCTTGTTCTTCTTCTTTTTGTGTTGATCTAGACAGAGGGACTTCCTCTACTAAATGACTTTAAGGGGGAGGAGGAGTCTCTTCTTTCTCCTTTTCCGTCTACTAGGATCGGGTCTGTGGCTCGTCGCATAAATATGTTCCGCGGCTTGCCATCAGTTTAAGTGTCTTCTGTGCCTGCCTATATGTGGTGATTTTGGACTACCGAATCTACCACATTGACTGTTTGCCTTCATACTAATTTGATGGTTGATACTACTCCAACAATGCCTTCAACTGTTGGATCTCTGCCTTCCTCATATTTGCAAAGTCTTACCACAATTAAACTTAATGGTAAAAACTATCTTGTATGGGCTCGAGCATTCAAGAAGTTTGTTAGTGCATATGGCAAGCTCCATATTTTGATTGATGATCCAATTCTTTTAATGATGTGAAGTATAAAGATTGGCTCAAGGAGGACTCATGTGTTTACATTTGGTTGTTGAACAGCATGGAGTCGGATGTTAGTGCTAATGTGGTGTTTCTAAACACTGCTAAAGAATTTGGGATGCTCTTAAGGAGATGTATTCTCATGGCAAGAATTTATCTAGAGTATTTGAGTTGTCTTAGCAACTATTTTCTTATGCTATACTGGTGGATCCTTGGTCAACTTTTATGCCAAGTTTAAAGGGCTCTGGAACGAGCTCAATATCTATCAGCCATTAACTACAGATGTAAGTGTAATGAAATAGCAAAGCGAGGAGTTCCAAGTGGTTTAGTTTTGGTTGCCCTTCCTCCTGAGTATGCTCCTATTCGTAATCAGATTCTTGATAGTGACTCCTTGTTTTTCTATATTCTGTTTTTTCTTGTCTTCAACCAGTTTCGGCTCTACTTTCAAAATCTAAAACTACTTTTGTTGAGTTTTCAGCACTTGTTGCTGGTAGTCATGGTCCCAATTCCTCGTCCGACCACAGTCGTGGACGTGGCCAAGGGGAAAACCGTGGTCGTGGGACTAGTTCCAGTGGATGAAAATGTACTTACTGCGGCCGCACCAATCATGTGGAGGAAAAGTGTTGGGAGAAGCATGGTAAGTCCGATTGGGCTAACCAAGTTATTGCTCCAGAGTCGGGGGAGCTGAGACTATTGTTGCACCCACTAAAATTGCTTTTGATACTTTAATTATTTCTCGGACGGACTTGGAGCAATTGGTCCGCCAGACGATTCAACTATCTTCTGCTTCTTCCTCGAGTCCTCTCGTAGCATCCTTTGCCTCAGGTAGCACTGCTCTCTTGTCAGCCACTGGATTTGCGCCTTCCTCTTGAGTCATTGATTTAGGCGCTACATCGCATATGTTAGGTGACTCTAAACTGTTCTTCTCTTTATTTTTATTTCAAAAATCATCCTCCTATCTTTCTAACTGATGTTAGACAATCATTAGTATCTAGTTGTGGTTTTGTATCACCCACTTGCTCTTTGTCACTTTTTTCAGTTCTTTATGTGCCTAAATTTTCATTAATTCTTTTGTTAGTCAATTTCTTATCAAGTCTTTAAACTATTCAGTCACTTTCTATCCTTCTTATTGTGTTTTTCAGGATCTCTTGACGAAGAAGAAGATTGGTGGGGGCCATGAAGGTGCTGATGGCCTGTATTATTTGGATGTACCAAGATCGAGAGCTTTTCATTTGTAGTGTGTCCTCAGCAATCGTATTATCAGCTTGGGCATCCATCTCTTCAAAAATTGTATCAAATTGTCCCTCTTAGTCAGTCGTCGGTCCTGTTTAATTGTGATGCCTGTCAGCTTGAAAAACATCACAGGTCAATGTTTCAAGAAGAGTCAATAAACATGTACAAGGTTATTTGAGTTGGTTCACTCTGATATTTGGGGTCTTTCTAGAGTCAAGAGTTGTATTGGTCATAGATATTTTGTGACCTTTATTGATGATTTTTCTCGTACCATCTGGATGTTTCTGTTAAAAAATGGTCTATGGTCTTGTCTATCTTCACAAATGTTTATAAGAAATAAAGATACAGTTTTCTACTGATATTTATTCTATTCACATTGACAATGCTCTTGAGTTTGTCCAGCAGGAGTTAAATGCATTTTGTACCTCAAATAGGATTCAACACCAAACTTTGTGTGCGTACATCCCTCAACAAAATGAGGTAGCTGAGCGCAAAAATCACCATCTTCTTGACATTGCTCACATCATTCTTTTTCATTCTTGACATATTGGGGAGATGCTGTTTTGATTGCTTGCTGTCTTATTAACCATATGCTATCTTCAGTACTCCAAGATAAATTTTCATCCAATTTTTATATCCACATCACCTATTATTTCTTGGCCTCGTACATTTGGATATATAATTTTTATCCATGACCTTCGACCGGGCTTGGATAAACTATCTCCCAGAGCCATCAAATGTATTTTTTTGGCTACGCTAGAAACTAGAAGGGGACAGATGCTTTGATCCTGTGAGTTATAACGTATTTGTCAATACTGATGTTGCATTCTTTGAGGAGCAGCCTTATTTTTCATTTATAGGAGAATCTTTGTCTAGTGAGTTACTGGTACCAACATCTATCCCTACTCCGGTGTTTCCTTCCACTTCAGAAGAGCCTGCAGTTATGCTTGCTACTATTTCTCCACCACCCCTGAAGGTGTATACTCGACGTCCATGAAATCAAGTTCCAGCACTTTCGCCACCACCATCTTCACCCACGAAAAGCGATCCAATATCTTCGCCACCTGTATCAGATTTTCATCTTCCTATTGCCATATGGAAGGGTAAACGTTCTTCTATTCAACATTCTATTGCTTCATTTGTTTTTTAGGATCATCTTAGTCCTGCCCTTCAATAGTTTTCTTGGCCCTTTCTTCTATTTCTATTTCCAAAATGTAGAGGCACTATCTCACTCTGGTTGGCGACAAGCAATGGAAGAGAAAATGTCTGCCTTAGAGAGCAGAGGCACTTGGGAGTTGATCTCTCCACCAACTAATTGTGAGGTTGTTGGATGTTGTTGGATTTTCTCCGCCAAGTATCTGTTAGATGGCACCATTGAAAGGCTTAAGTCACGATTGGTTGCAAAAAGATATTTCAGACGTATGGTATTTGATTATTTTGAGATATTCTCTCCTGTGGCATGTCTCTACTTTATTCGAATTTTGATTTTTGTTGCTATCAACATGGATTGACCTCTATATCAACTTGATGTGAAAAATGCCTTCCTCTACGGCGATCTTGAAGAGACGGTGTATATGGAGCAGCCTCCGGGCTTAGGGGAGAGCTCTAGAGTATATCATCCGAGAAAAGTGATATATGGGTTGAAGCAGAGTCCAAGGGCTTGGTTTCAGAAGTTTAGTCAGATTGTTTATCAATTTGGCTTTATCAGAACTCATGTGGACCATTCGATGTTCATTATGTGCACCTCCATTAGAGTGGTCATCTTAGTTGTTTATGTGGATGACATTATTATCTCAGGCAATGACCAAGCTGGCATAGAGGCAATTAAAAGGCACTTGAAGCAACATTTTGCTACTAAAGACTTAGGTCGGCTGAGGTACTTCTTTGGAATAGAGGTGGCTCGAAATCATCAAAGACTTGTACTTTCTCAAAGAAAGTATGCTCTTGATCTACTATAAGAGATGGGCATGCTTGGTGCTCGACCAGCAAATATTCCTCTTGATCAAACAGGAGCGCTCTAGAAAGAGGATTTCGAAGAACTATCAGATAAGACTACATACAGGAGACTGATTGGTAAGCTTATTTACTTAATAGTTATCGGATCTAATATTTTATTTGCAGTTGGTGTTGTTAGTTAGTTTATAGACAAGTCCAAGAAGTGCCATTGGGAGGCTGCATATGGCATTCTTAGGTACATTAAGAAGGCTCCCGGACTTGGACTGTTTTACAAAAGAATAACCATACTGATATAGTTGGTTATTCTGATGCTGATTATGTTGGTTTGAAGATAGACAGACAATCAACTTCTGGTTATTGTACATTTATTAGAGGAAATTTTTGACTTAGAGGAGTAAGAAGCAAGACGTGGTGGCTAGATCTAGTGCAGAAGTAGAGTATCGAGCTATAGCTCATGCTGCTTGCAGTTAATTTGGATGTGTTCCTTGATAATGGAGTTTGAGTTTCAGCATGATAAATCCATTCCTATATATTGTGATAATCAAGCAGTCATTTTTATTCACTACAACAAAATAGGATATTAGCGACGAAAAAAATTCGTTGCTAATAACGGATTTTCGTCACTAATAGTTATTAGCGACAAAATTATCGTCACTAATATTTAGTCACAAATAATGATGTCGTTAATAATTTTTTATGACGAAAAAAATTTTCATCGTAAATAATAAATATTACTGCTAAAAAATTTTCATCATAAAAATTTATTTTTGAAAATCTATTTACGATGAAAAATTTTAGTCATAAAAAAAGATAATTTGCGATGAAATATTACGTCGCTAATAAAAAATAATTATTTACGATAAATTTTTTTCGTCATTATTAATTTAATTAAAATTTTATAAAAAATTAATTTAAAAAAGTATTAGCGACGTAAATTTTTCATCACAAATATGATAATTTTTATGTAAATTTTTATCGTTAATAAATAATAAATTAATAGTGATGAAAATATTTTCATCGCTATTAATTTAATTAAAATTTTATGAAAATCAAATTTAAAAAATAATTAGCGACATAAATTTTTCATCGCAAATATAATTATTTACGATGAAATTATTTTCATTGCTATTAATTTAATTAAAAATTTTATAAAATTAATTAAAAAATATTAGCAACGTAAATTTACGTCGCAAATATTGTAATTTTCGACATAAATTTTGTTGGTAATAAATTT
>KE505050.1:464992-477327 GCA_000441515.1 Elaeis oleifera | reverse complement strand
TACAACCCCCTCCTCGACCGACCCCTCCCTCGACCGACCCCATGGCGCCGCTGTGTCGCCCCGACCCATTCCCGCCCTATGTCGCCCCCAGCCGCCCACCCCACCCTGCAACCCACTCCCGGCCGACCCCTCCACCGGCCGACCCCTCCCGACCCGCAGCACCGCTGTCGCCCGACCCATCCTTGCCCATGTTGCCCTTGATCGCCACCCCACTCTGCAACCCCTCCGTCGGCCAACCTTTCCCTGGCCCTGTGGCACCGCCGGCCGCCCATGGCCATCCTGGCAACCCCTCCGCCCCCGGTGGCCCGATTAACCCAAAAAAAGGGTTGGAACTTACCTCCGACGGACGGCGACGGCAACGGCAACGACGACGCTGCAACAGTGCAGACGGCGGCGGTGGAGACGGGCTCCTTGATGGGAAGAGAGGGGGGAGAGCACGGAGAGGGAGAGGGAGAGGGGAGAGCTCAGGGAGAGAAGAAGGAGAGAGGGAGAGAGGAGAGGGGAGGGGGAAGAGGGTTTGCGTGAAGGGACATCGAGTTGACGTGTATTGAATGTAGAACTATTAGTGACGAAAATTTCATCATCAATAATTTCATCAAAAAAATTTTCACTAAAAAATTCTCTCAAAAAATTTCACCTAAAAAAATTATTGAGGATGAAAAAAAAATTCATCGTTAATAAGATTATTAGCAACGAAAATTTGATTTTCATCGTCAATAATTTTTGCAAAAAAAATTTCACTAAAAAATTTCCTTCTAAAAAATTTCATCCAAAAAAATTATGAGCGACAAAATTTTTTTTCGTTAATAAGTTATTAGCAACGAAATTTAATATTCATCACCAATAATTTCTATCTAAAAAAAATCCCCACTAAAAAATTTTTTCTCTAAAAAAATTACACCCAAAAAATTATTGGCGACGAAAAAAATATTTTGTCGTTAATAAATTTATTAGTAATGAAAATTTTATTTCGTCGTCAATAATTTCAGTCAAAAAAAATTTCACTAAAAAATTTTTTCTTCTAAAAAAATTTCACAAAAAAAAAATTCGCAACAAATAATTTCAAAATAATTTCATAAAAAATTAATTTTTAATAATCAAAAAAATTTATATAAAAAGTTAATTTACGATTTGTCCTTCAAAAAAGTTTTTTCTTAAAAAATTATGTACATAAAAAATATAATTTTGACGAAAAGTTCAATTTACGTCGCTAATAATTGTTATAAGAATAGCTCTTTGACTTCCGCAATGGAATGGGCACTATGGGAGATTGATAGCTTTGAGATCTTCGATCTCCAAGGAGCTCATCTTCTTCTTGGAGTTCTTATTCCGAAAGTCGGAGTACGAGAATATTGCGAAATTGTGTGAGCCTCAAAGATTTAGCAATTAACCAGAATCAAAGCAGACCTGTGGATAGTGCAAGTTGTGTTATAAAGCACAAGCTCATATTTATGCTTTATATTGTTAGGAAGATAAGTGCTCGTATTGTATGTCTTCTCATGATTGGAACTCCTACAGAGATACATTTGAGCGTCGATCAATGCGGAAAGTGCGGTACCTTTCGAGATCGTGGAAGTCATGCTAGAATGCGCTGTTTAACTATATATGGTTTTTGCATGAAAGGAGGCTCCTTTTATGCAGTTTAAGGTAGACACTCCATCAGAAAAATTTATTGATATCACTGGTAACAGTGACAGCGATGAACAGATGAATTTTACGTCGCAAATAAATGTATAGCTCATTTCATTCAAAAAGATCTATTCATTCTAATTCGAAAATAATAATCAATTTTTGATTTTTTTTATTTTTTAACTATTGATGACGAAAATTTTTCATCGAAATAATTATTATTACGATGAAAATTATATTTCATCGTAAAAATTGCTTATTTACGACGAAAAATTTTCGTCGCAAATAATTACCAACTTTTGATTCTTTTTTAAAATTTTGATTTTTTTAATTATTAGCGACGAAAATGTATTTGTCGTAAATAATCGAGTATTTATGATGAAAATAAAGATTTCATCGTAAATAATAATTATTTACGATGAAAAAGTTCTGTCGTAAATAATCTGTAATTTTTAAATTTTTAAATTTTTATTTTTTTCGAAATATTGACGACGAAAATAATTTGATCGTAAATAATCGAGTATTTGCGATGGAAATCATTTTTCATCGTAAATACTCGATTATTTATGATGCAATATTTTCGTCGCAAATAATTCATAATTTTGAATTTTTAAATTTTTATTTTTCGAAATATTGGCAATGAAAATTTTTCATCGTAAATAATCGAGTATTTATGATGAAAAATAATTTTCGTCGTAAATACTCGATTATTTACGACGAAATTATTATCATCGCAAATAATCGATATTTTTAAAATTATCATTTTTTCTGAAATATTAGCGATGAAACAAGTTTCGTTGTAAATAATTGAGTATTTACGATGAAAATTATTTTTCGTTGCAAATACTGGATTATTTACGATGTAATATTTTCATCTCAAATAATTCATTATTTTGAATTTTAAAATTTCTTATTTTTTCAAAATATTGGCTTTAAAAATTTTGTCGTAAATAATCATTTATTTACGATGGAAATAACTTTCATCGCAAATGCTGAATTATTTACGATGTGATATTTTATCGTAAATAATTTATAATTTTAAATTTTTAAATTTTAAATTTTTTATTTTTTTTCAAATATTGGCGACGAAATATTTTCGTTGGGAACAATTTTATTGCCGATGAAAAAATATTTTTCATCATAAATACTTAAATTATTTATGTTGAAAATATTTTCATCGTGAATATTTGAAAATTTAAATTAAATAAATGATGCATTATTTACGACGAAAATATTCGTCACAAATAATGCGTATTTACGACGAAACTTTTGTTCCGTCGCTGATAGGAAAGTATTTGCGACGAAAAATTATTTTCATCGTAAATATTTTATTATTGACGATGAAATTAATTTTCGTTGTAAATACTGTTATTGCTGACGAAAATAGTTTTCGTCACAAATAATTCCGTCGCAAAAACACTCTTTTCTTGTAGTGATTGCAACAATCCAGTATTTTATAAAAGGACAAAACAAATAGAGGTTGATTGTCATTTCATCAGAGATCAAGTCACAAGCAAGCATGTACTCCATACAATCATTCTGAAGATTAGGTGGTTGATGTGTTCACTAAGCCTTTGGGAGGTAGTAGGTTCTCTTTGTTGCGTGGCAAGTTAGGAATGTTGGATATCTATGCTTTCCAACTTGAGGGGGAGTGTTAGAGAGTATATTTAACATGTGTCATTTGACATATGTTATTTCTATTATTTTTTATGTTTATAGTTCTTCCATTTTTGTCTTTTCCTAATTAGACTTTCTCTTATTGTATTTTCTTTATAAGGCTTTTCTCTTTAGAAAATATTATTTTGTACACTTCTATATATAGGAGTACAAATCATGGAATATGATATATTAATTCTCTTCCATTTTTTGTTTCAAATAGAGAGTAGAATAAAGAGAGTAGAAAGAAATCTTAGAAAGAGAGAGAGATATATAAGAGAGAACTCTTCTCTCTCTTTCTCTTTTCTTTCTTTTCTTTTCTTCTATTCTTCTTCTCCTCTTCTTTGGCCAAACAAGGAGGAAGGAGGTTGGTGGCCAGAAGGCCAGCGGCGGGTGGCGATATAGGCGGCTAGTGGCGATGGAGCAGAGGACAGCTGATGGCAAGTGGCCGGCCGATGAAAAGAGCAAGGAACAGGGCCAAACCAAAGCCCTTTGCTCGGTTTCCTTGGGTCCCAGCCCACTTGCTAGCTGCTGGGGACCAGGTGTTGGCCATGGATCGGTGCAAGGTGGAGGCTGAAGTCCTCGGTGATGATCGCCGGCGGTGGAGGCAGCCTGAGGAAGGAGATAAAGAAGAGAATAATGGTGGAAATTGGGGATTCTGATTTTATTGATTTCCAACAAAGTCGGTGGCCAGCGGTAGCACCCAAATCCATTGGAAGAAGGGCAAGAGAGAGAGGAAGGAGGACTAGGGCTTTACCTTAGCTCCAGTGGTGTCTCCGGATCCAATTTTCCGTCGCCATGGGTCTAGGGAAATAGTTAAAATAGGAAAGAAAGGAGGAAGAAGAGAGGGGACCGGGCTCGTCGTGGACTATTCTGGAGGGAGGGGAAGATGGCTTTATAGTGGATCTCCTAGGGTTTTGGCAGCCCTAGGAGTCCGATTACATGCCAGACTCAGTAGAGAAGAAGACTCCCGTTGGGAGTCTTCATCTCAGTTTTTTTTGGCTGCCGCTTGGGTGGGGTTTGGGCCATCTTGGTGATCGGCTGGTCCAATAGACCAAGCCATCACAAAAGTAGCTTGTTCTTACTTTTTTTTTTTTATCTTAATGGAAGATATGCAAGGAAGCAAATAAATATGGTAGAAGATTTTGACCTTCCTCATTCTTTAGCATCTTTCATTTTTCTCTGAGTCATTTTCTACTAAATGACGATGAAACAAGGTTGTCATTTGATCTAAGGTTGCTAATTCATTGATCGATTATAGGTGAACCAAAGTTTATAAAAGAAATGGTAGAAAATGGTAGCTTGCTGACAAGGAACAAAAGCATTGGGGTGCTTAAAAGAGAGCCTACTAGAAACCTATCTATTTCATTCGAAGACCGATGGAATAAATGATGATTTTGATTGCATTTTGATAGAATATTGTGGCATTATAATATCTAGATATTTGAATTACTTTGTAGAGTGGCCAAAAATTGTGGTATCTCCAAGCATGTAAGATTAACATGTTTCCCTAACCTGTCCAACATGGGACTATCCCCTATACCCACTCTCACATGCAGATCCCCATGGTTGAAGCCCGAAGAGGGGCGACAAGTGTATTAGCGAGTGGAAGCATGGAGGCATCGGTAGGTGAGAGGGATAGCTGGCTCTAATATCATGTCAAAGACCAATGAAAAAAATTTAAGCTATTTGGTGGATGGGCCCATGAGTATGCAAGACGAACTAGAGTCTGTAACCTGTCCTTTCATCTCATTCATGAACCTTGTGAACTTCTAAATGTTTTCATCTTGTAAAATGAGTAAATCTGTTTATCAGTTTGCCTATTTACTTTCAAGTAATGCTCCAGGGCATTTGTTTCATGCACATAAAAAGTCCCTCCTGCTATGTTGCATGAGAGGATTGTTGTGAGTTGCAGGAATGGATGCAATAAATGAGGGGTCTTGAATACTGAATTGCCATGCCCACATAGGTGGGTCTGACAAATATATCATCTGAACTTACACAAAATTGAACATATTTTCCTACATTTGTGTGCCCGAACAAATGCCTGAGCAAGATAGAGTGAACAATTGCTGCTGTGTGAATGTGTTTTGTTCTTATCCTTCCACATTGGACAAGATTATACTTAGATAGTTTGTAATGATCTATCAGATGTTATATATTGAACTTTTAGTCCATTTATGCCTAAACTTCAAAAGTCAAGTTGGCATTCATTGATAGCATTCTCTTTTATGCAGCACAACACGGATAGTCCTAGTGGTGCATCTCAGACAAAGCCTTCTAACTTGGAAAAAGTGGTAGGTTTGCTTACTAGTGCTTGAGTTCACATTATCAATAAGTTTACTGAACTGTCTGCATATTTTTGAATTGGCAGGTGCATCATAGATCTTCTACTTTAAAAGACAGATATGCAGTAAGTATTTTGCAGCTTGTCTTTGGCCTATTCATTTTATCACTCACCTTTTTGGATGTTCATGCCCATGTTTTAGTCCAAATAATTGACAAATTAAAGGCCCATTACAAATTGATCTTCTACTTCAAATTCACAAATTACCTTTGGCTTATGATCGTTATATGAATGCTCCGGAAACTAAGGCAGTGCCTCCAATTATAGGGGATTATATTGAATGGTTTAAATGAAATCAAAGTATTGAAGATGGTGATTCTTTCTGAAAAGTCAGTCGAATGCACGGATCGATGTTGAGCTTGTAGACTTTAAGGCAACCTGCATACACCTACAGCTTCTAGAGTTTAAAGAGTCTTTTTTTTTTTGGGCATTTGCTTTGCTCTCTGTAATAGTGTTTAATGGGTTGAGCTCTTATGCAGGTGAGGAAGTAGTCTTATTTCATATTGGATCTTTTCAGAAAGAGATGGCAAAGGGCTGTCACAGAGGACAAGTGCTGGATCGACCCATACCCTGAACCCTCAAAGAACTCAAGTCAATAGTGCAGATTTTTGTGTTTTCCTTTTAGAACTTTCTCAACATCCTTTGTGAAGTTTATCTCAATTCATACAGTATGAAGTTAATCTCAATTCATACACTGGTGTTCCATCCAATCAGGGAACCACGGGGCACCCGTTGAGTACATAGATACTATCTACAGGCTGGCATATAGGGATTGTTAGTGTCTGAAATTTTCAGTAGAGCAGACATCTACAAGTATGAAGTTCCTGAGATCTACACCTAGAAGGCTAGAATACATAAGCAAAGAATGTAATAATATTTTTCATTCTTTTTTAATAACAGCAAATATATCTTGGAAAGTTGTGGAATGTTGCTTTGTACATTCCATTGTATTTTTAAAACATTGTTTAACATAACTTTGTTTATGATGTCTTAAAGTAACTTCAATTTTGAGCATATGAGTGCAGCCAAGGAATATCTGTCATGTAAAGGGCCGTTTATGTGATTAATAAAGTTTGATCAGGAATTTTATTTCTTATTTGTTAGCCAAGTGTGGGATCAGGTGAAGAGCATTAGCTTCTGTTATTACTCCATTTTTGTAACTTAGCTGTATCTAAGACCAAATTTGTGGAATAGCTTCATAATATTTTGCACTAAAGGCTCGATTCATTGCCATTTATTTTGATCTATGATTGGTGGATGATTGAAGATGCAAGAGTAACATGCAGTCATGTTACATAACTTCTATATATAAACTCTTTTATTGTTCTTCTGTTGAAGATCTTTTTTGTCTATCAGCTTCAAACAAAGGGGCAGATGTGAGCAATTTCAAACTTTATAAATTCCTCTTTCCAGCCTACCCGTCCCTATGGGCAGAGGCAATCTTCGCAGATGTCCTAGTCTTGCTTCCCATGTTATTGCTACTGTTACACAGGAGCCATGCAGACTTTGACATCCTCCAATCTTTTCTGGAATCAAGTTGGCAGTCCATGGCAGTGGCAACACCTCTTTCTTGGTCTTGTAGTGGTAGGTCACCGATGAATCTAGCAGCAGTTCAGTGACAAGTTTTGTCAGAATAATTATTTTATTATGATTTAATTATTAGCTAAGGTCATATTACTTTGCTCTTATCATACATAATGTTATGGAATGTGGACCCCAAGGCTTTGAATTTGGAGCCTTCTTGGTTCCAACGTTAAGAAGTTGAAACCAAGGCATGAGCAAAGGTTTCTCCTTGACAAAGAGACATGAGAAAGAGTCAATGAGGCTTAATTGTGGAAATTATTGTGCTTAATAGAGAACAAATGATTCATAGATACTTGAACAATTAATAAGAACTTTATCATAGGACTGATATATTCTCTTCTATTCAACTTGATTTGTCGCTTCTCTTCACCTGTCTCATTCAAGTTTGTACAAGAGCCTCCGAGCTTTTACAAGAGCTTTGAGGACACATGATTCTTAGTTTTTACAAGAGCTTTGAGAGCTTTTGCAGATTCTAATGAATTCGTTTCAGCTATTTAGATGTGAAGACATAACCATCTATAATTTGGAAATGACTTGTAGATAAGTGATTAAATGTGGACTTAATCATCTCTTGATCAATATTTCTGTTACAGATTTGTGTTGTTATCTCGTCCAATCAGTATATGTTTGCCATAGTAAATGCCTTTTAATTATACCATGCCGTCAATTCCTGATGGAACACCTACTTATTTCTTCTTAGAATTTGTGCTTTTCTAGTGAAAATAATGCATCACTAAATGTTTCTTGTATCATCAGCCTGTTATTATAATGAAGCTCAAGTTTTCCTTTTCAAATGTTTTTGACCATAATAATTTTCCTTTTAGTGCTATAGATGATGTTTAACTAGCAAAAAGATCTGGAATCTTAATTATTGGGGATCTGTTATGCTAAAATTCACCCATCCATTGCACATAACGACAGGATTAATGTGCAAAAAGTAACCTCTATTTATTTGGCCAAGAAAGGAAGGTTTATGTTTGAATCTTCATCCACAGGTTTCAGCTCCAATATGAGAAAAAGTTTATGGGACCGAGCCATGGTTTTTGATTTGTTTCTTTAGTTACAGCAGTGTAGTGGAGCCATCACTAAGGAAGTAGTGATCCTTTTTTATCTGTTGGATTGTTTGTGGGAAAAGCAAACATCCTTCTAAGAGGACAAAACAAGCCAGAAAAGCTCCATTCAAGCATTCTATTCAATTTGACTTCGCCTAGAGCAAATATACTTCATGGCGATGGAACATGGTCATACTTTATTGGTAGAAGCGCTGCACTGTTTTTAATATGTTCCAATAGATTTTTCAACTCCATTGGTTTTTGTGGAACAGAAATTATTTTTGATACTGTGAAGTATTTTAGTTCTCTTTGAATGAACTTGGATGTTTGCTTGTATCCTTGTTATTTAATAGTTACACCTTATGCTGGAAGATCTGTGTAGGGGTATAATTGGATTGTATATATTTGGACAAAATGAATTATAATCTGGGTGTGGTTTGTACATAAACATAGTCTAATTTCTCGATAGGTTTGGTTAAGTACAGTCCAATTCAAATCACAAAGAGTATGATCTAAACTTCTACTTTTCTTCTTCCATATAATCCACCAGGTTGCAAGAATATGAGAAGTTATGTACAAAAGTTGAGCCAGAGAATGCTTCAACATGTACTTGTAAAATAGAACTCTGGGTTGTGGTCTCCTAATTAGTCGAACGATTGCCAGAAAGCCAGTATTGGTACTCTTACTGTTAGATTATTGCTTGTGGAAGATCACATTGTTGCTAGTATAAACAAATAGATGAGTTCATAATAACCTCTAGAAGCTGTTTGCTTGCCTGAAAATCATTTTTTTATAAAAATTTTTGGGTACAGATGCCAAACTAAGTTTAGGTAAAGTAGGAGACATGATTTTAAAATAATTTGCTTAGCTGGTCTGGAGCTTTTACATGCTCCACTAAATGGCATGGTATATGATGCAAGCTTGGCATGTCCCTCTAACTAGTCTGCTCATAGGATATTGCAGGAAGAACTTGTTATCGTTTATTGGATTATGATGTGTGAAGCATATGCCTTACACAAGCTTGTTTATATCCCTCTGAATTTGTTATCCATGCATCAACTCAAAATGGAATATATTCGTCCATAATTCGAACTGATTTCTCGAGAATATATAACAAATTGGTTTGGAATATGCGCAGCTAGAGTCCTGATATAGTCATGAGCTCAGGTTGTTGGATTTGAATTCTAAGTGAGATCAAAGGAATGGTTCCTCTCACTGTACCAAGCCCCAAACTCTTCATCATACTTCAGTGATAAATTAAAAAAAAAAACACACACACACACAAGCTTATAGTATTACTTCATGTACATGGTTCCACTATACTAACCAAACTCATTGCACTTGCAACAAGTGAAGGAACGTGGGTATAATATTTCTCGAAAGAGTATTCCAAAAAAGAAAGAAAATGTATTCCAAGAGGAGGGGAAAGAAAGGAGATTAAAGTATGCCATTAATTCGTGAAGCCTAGAACAAAATAGTAAGCAACCAACAGTGGCAAGGAGACCAGCATCCCAAATATGACCCTGCAAAAATGATCAACATCAACAAATTGGGTTAGAAAATACATCAATTGATGCATGCTATGTAATGCATGGTTTTTTTGATGTCATTGGGATGACTTACGCTGTGCTAAGCACGTCAGCATGCAATCCATACTCCCTGGCAAAAATAAATGAAGTGATAGATTGAGGTACTGCAGCCTGCACAACAACATTAAAAAAGCGTTGGACACCCTATTCTTGTTACATTTGGATATATTATAATACTATAAGCTTCACAGACTTTTTGGCAAGCTCAGACCTCTCTCACATTGAGCTGAGAGGATAAAACAAAAGAAGCAATTTAATTAAACAGTGAATTGAAAGCGATTCAAGTGCTTCTCATGTTAATTTTGGATGAAAGAGTTGTCATACACATGAGTTGGCCTTAGAGCAGCCGATCAGAAAACTATGAAAGGAGGGTATTAGTTTTGGCCTCCTAGTGCATGCCAACAAAACTAATTATGGTACAAGATTGTGCCATCTCTTACTCGCACCCAATTATTCAGATGGAAGGAGCTCTCGAGTCTAGATGGATGACTACATGGATGCTCATGGGGTGGAGCAATCCATATCCCATTCAATTTTTGTACAAACGTTAACCCGATCCAACCCAACTGACCAAGCCAACCCAAATCTAACTCAACTTCATAATTTCTAACTCAAACATGATCACTTGAGTTTAAGCCATGTAGCCATGTTGAAATACGGGCCAAACTCGAACTAGTTTAAATTGGGAGAAAAGGGAGACAGAATTGGGAGGTTCAAAGGTGGTTGGTTTGCCCCAACCTTTGAACGAAACCTAGATCAACTTTACACCAAGTTAGCATATGCCAACCTAAGGCCCGTTTGCCCAAGCAACATATAGGTGGAACATGATGCTAAATAGGAGATGGGCTTGAGTTCCATTGTTAACCATTTCAAGTAGTTATATTGATCATGATTCTTAGGTAGAGTAAGAGTGGCAATTCACTCCACCCTATTGAGTACTTGATCCAACTCGATCCTAATGGGATGGGTTTTATCCGATGTACAGCAAATCCAGAGCAAGTATAAGAAAGGATAAAAGATGCTACTCCAAATCTAACCTGGATATTTATAATTCACAATTTTTCTCTCTAAAAGAAAATTGATTTATATGCAAAAAAAAAAAAANAAAAAAAGTTAAATTTTGTAGTTTTACTTGGCCTGATCTATCCAACCCACCCGATCTAACTCTACTAACCTCATCACATCCCAAGGTAAGGATGGGACAGGGAGGTTAATAGCCGATCTAACTCATATATGACCTGTTGTCATTCCTAAGCTGGAGATCCTATTTGAACCAAGCGGGCCTCGCTCACTTGACATCTAGGTAACAATTTTTAAAGTTTCAGTGGGTCACACATGTAGAACAATAGTATTAGCCATTAGATACTTGTCGGAATTGCTTGAACCTCCAATGTATTGGCATCCGATCCTCTCGCAAGTGAGGATAGAGGAGGAATCGAGTTCCACGTATGAAAAGACGTGCCGATCCATTAGAAGGACAAATAATCTTTAATCATCCACTAACAATTATTGACAACCCCTTGAAAACGGCTACTACTGATGCCAACCGCCAATATCTACAGCAAGGTATTCCTACCTTATTTTGGGCTTTCTTAAGCCGATTCATCCTGAGAATTTAATAAAATTTCAAACCGTTTCCACCAGTTATAATCACTAAGCTGGAAATAGATAATATTTTTATCAAGAAAGTTATATGTTATTTATATTGTTTGATATATCAAAATATGATGGCTTCTAACAACAGCAATAACATATTTTAGAATACAATAAAATTTTAAAAAATTATTAATGTCATATATTACTACAAACTGCATGCATGGCGTAAGCCTTATCTTGAAATCGTTACAACAACCACTACAACCAACGTATGGAAAGCCATAAAGACCTCAGCAACCATATATAAGAAACTATTGAGTGTACACAAAGGTTACCTGTATTATCGCGACACTCAGAAGATCACCACGAAGTCCGACGGTGATGGCTCCGATCGCCATGGCTGCAGGCCCTGCAACGAACTTTAATGCCATTCCAAATGCCGTCAAGCTTGGCCCACATGCAACTATCTTCTCTTGCATCCCCATGAACAACCCTACCACAACGTACAAATTAAAACCCGGATGCATGGTTGGTTTTTTCAATAAGGATTAAAGGATATATTAGTAGTTAGTAATGTGAACTTGAAGATTGTATGCATCCTTACCCATGCTAAACATTGCCAATCCAGTCCCCGTTTTTGACATGATAAGAATCGAACCTCCATAATGTTCGGCATCTCAAAGTGCCACCTTATCCCAAAAGAAGATCATCCTTATAAAATAATTATAATAGTGCACAATGTCATATACTACGTAGTATTTAGTTATTTGTTTACAATAGTACATGATATGATATAGTTTCTGTATAGAATATTTCTAGAGAGAAACTAAAGATTAATTGTTACTATATATATATATATATATATATATATATATATATATA
>KE505050.1:451601-463584 GCA_000441515.1 Elaeis oleifera | reverse complement strand
GAGAGAGAGAGGTTTAAATTTTCTTTCTACAGCGATGCTTTTGAGGTGCGGTGGACATGTCAAAGGCTAATGGATCCATGCTTGGATGGAACAAATTTTGTCACTTAGGTAAACTACATGTGGCCCCATGATGCATTCTTTCTGTTACAAATGTAAACAACATCCTAATTAATCTCTGTCCATTGTTTTGTATGGAGCCAAGAGGTAGTTAAATAGTTTCTTTATGATGATTAACTTCTCTTGCATCAAATCAGCCTCTCTAAGATCATGTTTGTTTTAGTCCTTGATACTTTGACAGACTATGACATCCTTTCCTTCCATAACCAAAAAGTAAAACATAGAAACATTTGCTTCATGCACACACAATGAATTAAACTCATACAGCAAATAATGTGGCAATATATCTATTGTACGTGTCGTTATCAATTGATATCGTTGTTTCCTCCATCTGTCTGATGATTAGTTGTCTTGAAAATCTCATCACCGAGCTGTTGTTTTATTCCTCATCAACAAAAAAATTGTTTAATTATTTTATCTGAATTCAGTTAGCATAATGGCATCTCTCTCTTAAAAAAGCCACTTCTACTTTTATGAAATCAAATGTGCAATGTTCTTTTGCTTCATTACTTGCATTGCGAAAAAATTGCACTCAACAAGCTTTCCAGAGCACTACCTTAATCCAATAAATTTTGGAGTAGCATCCTCTTCTCTTCATGAAATTAACCTGATTTTCATTGATCAACATTCACTTGATGCCATCATTTTCGTTTCCTCTTTCGGTGTCCTTGACAACTTTTAGCAATTTTCAACCAAAAGAAATCCATACATCTCAAATCTTCTCTTTTTTTATATATTTTCAAGATGGAATATCCTTTACCAGCTCATTAAGCAAATGAAAGGGCCCAAGTTAAGACTGCGGCTTTCAGGTTCCATTTTCCTTGCAGATAATTTGTCTTCCAAAAAGATTGGATTTTGAATTGGTCCATTTCACAGCTGATAGCCTACTCTGATATTATTCTGCTTTAAGACTTGCTTAGGGATAATATCTTGATGCTTGTGTCATCTTTTAACATATAATTGTCCACTATTCATATTCCCCATGAGCTCCTAGAGGTTCAAGGAATAGAGTTCCATTTGTTGGTTGTGTTCTGACGCAAACCCTCGAATGAGACAGTGTAGATCTCTTCTCCTCCCTAGGCTTGAAAAGGTACTTCTTTTCAAGATTTTGTCTCCTGATGCTCCATTTGCCCTTCCTTTCAAACACCAGGTCTTTAGGTCAGGTGGATTCTGACCAATCACCATTATCCATCTTAGTGCTACACCTTTAAGCATCTACTTTCATGCCTTCTTTTAATCTAAACAGAAGCTAATTCTTTTAGCTTCTTTCATGGTATATGTCCAATGGAACAGCAGAACATTTTGGGGAAGACAACCACCCAATGCTATCACAAGGCTAACTAATGCATGGATATGCATCATACATGATTGATGTGGTGCCATTCCAGGTCATCAAACACCATCATGTAGTTTGTTCCATGACATGGCCATGAACACCACCAAAATACCATCAGCGCCTTACCATTAACCGAAGGGAAGGCTGACAAGGACAGGAGATTCTATTAATTGATTTTGTTAGTGGTTTAGAGTGGCCTGCTCATTAGAGCATTGAAGCACTTGCACTTTGGTGGGCAATTTATAATATGTAACTTGAGGGGACCATTAACTAATATGTTGCACTAATAATGATCCCCATTTTGTCATGTGTACTTATTATATATAATCTACATCAAAAGACATGGTAGCATATAATGAATAAACTAAATTCAAATTGGTTGAAGGGGAGAATGGAATCAGAAAGAGCTAATTCTTCGAGCAGCGAGCCGATAAAAGTGCTTGAAAGCAGCGGCAGGCAGAACAAAGGTTTCGCGTTACTAACAGCCAGATGCCAATAGAAGGTTGCATCAAGATTGTGAGCCAGCAGCACAAGCATTTCAAAACCGGAACTACTAGGCTTCAAGTTTTGATAAAGCTACAGAGGAGCACTCAAACCCTCAAAGCTAGCTAGAAAGCTCCAGACCATGTAAAGTAGTATCCTAACCTTCCCGAGGGAAAACTGGAGATATCATTAAAATCCTGAATAAGAGAATCATAAAGCATCAAGACAAACACTTAAGTTCATTATTAATCAAGATTCATTATCTTGGCACTGGACCCATGCTAATACCTTCCTATTACACTATTGGAACGATCAATACAAAGACGATTTAGTATATCAAGTATTGATACTCTCTCTATACCTTATACCAATTTAACATCGATACGGTACGTATATACTGATACCAGCCGGAACAGTAAATCTTGCTATTAATAAACAAACTGCTAACAAAAAAAAAAAAAAAAATACCTAAATTATGATATACAGAAATGCTTTATGTATAATAATGATGAGATAAGATCTACTATTACATCTTTATTCATTTCTAAGCACCTGTATATTATTTAGTTTACAATCAAATAAAAAGCAGAACGCAACATTTTTCCCTCAATGGACTCAAAAAATTGTACTTCCTGTATCATTGAGAGAGCTGCCAAAGGCAAGCTGCAGAAAAGGCATGATATGATGCATCCTTTGCCGAAAAACTACGGCAGGGAAGCGCTGATAGCAATATATATGAATGATGATCTCCATACTGGATTCAAAGCTCACAACAGCTCTATCCATTTATCAAAATTTTCCCCATATTACATCAGCACTGTTTTGCATTGTCTAAAAGTTGTCTAGTTTCTAAAAGTTTAGTTTTAAGATCTTTCTTGACATACAGAAACCAAACATATTCTTGAATTTCCCAATAACCAAACACATTGCAAACAAGTTTTGACTTTTCTAAAAGAATCTTTGAATTAAAATTCTTCATAACATTGTTGATAAATGGTCAAAAGCTTGTTTCTATACAATATGCAGCACAACAATAAGGCAGCCCTTCCCGATGCCCCAAAAGGGGAGAAAGGAAAAAACCTAACAAAAGAGGGTTTAATCTAAGGCATCTAGTACAACCTTCAGGAGACTTTACTAACATGCAAGTTAGCATCTCTGATATGAAATAGTATTAAGGTTAATATGTTGACTGTTTAGAATATATACTTGTCATGATGAAGGTTTTTAAGTTATTTATTACATGATACAAAGAAGAAATATTTGATTGTTGGGTTTTCACCATGTTTCCAATCTGTAGATTAAAAGGAAAAGAAGGTAAAAAAATAGCTGAAGAGATTCCTAAGTATAATTCCTATCTGTAAGATACCGAGCAAGCTAGAAGAAAAACATTCCCTCACATGCCTTAAGCTTCAGAGACTGCGATTTGATCATTCCAAAGCAAGCATAAAAACATTTCAAAAAGATAACAAGAACTAAGTTCCAGATACGTATATCAGGCCATTTTGCTACATAGGAGCACATAAAATGAAAGAAGACATTAAAACAGGAAGGTTTATAACACCAGACACCACTTCAACAGCAGCCCTCACCTGCTCATAAGATGACATCGACGATAGTTTACAGCCTCCCCCATCCTGACTCACCCATTAACAAATAACATGGATCTTCAGCTTTTTCTTTCAAAACCCTATAAATAGCAGACAGACATGCAGATGTAAAATTTTTGCCAACCCAGAAGAACCGCCATTTTAATCAAAACTATCATTCATTATGCTCAGAGTTGTACTTCCCGGCCATAGATCCAACTGAAAGGTAAGCGTGGTGCTTGCTTGGCCCTTCCCTGAGCTCTTTCTTCAAGCCTCCTGATCCTGGGAGCAAGAGTGCAGACAAAGTCCTGGGCCCTCTTACCTTCCCCAGAGAGGCCAGTTAGCTCCCCCACTTTCCACCTATTAACGAGGAACTCAAGTATGTCAGCATAGTCCTTGGCCGTGTACACACCCAAACGCTGGGCCACTGCTGAGAAGTGCTCGAAGAGGTTATCATCCTGACCATCGTACATCAGATGGGCAGGCATCGAGATCTTCTTCTTCATCATGTCAGCAAAGGCAAGAACAGTACCATCTGGGTCAATCTCAAACAGTTTCTCCACTATCTTTGTATATGCTGTCTCATGGCGTTTCTCATCTGAGGCAATTATACCACATATCTGAGCCAACTTTAGGTCCCCATGTTCCTTGGCATGCCTGGCAGTATTCCCATGGGAAATGAAGGTCGCCCGCTCTTGAAACGAGGTGTATATAAACCCAAGGTATGGGCTGTTCTCTGTCCTAGGATCCTAAAGACAGGAAACAACTAACTCATTAATTGATGCGATGTAGTTGATTAAATATAAAATATCATGACTTCAAGCAAGCTAAAGCATTGTGATCGCCTACAGGCCACCCAAATTGATAATGGAAGTAATCACCGCATAGAACTATTATTAACAAATACAAAATGATATATTTTAATATGTTCGATCCAGATAAATGGAACAATTAACCAAGAATGGGCTAAAGAGACCTCAATGAACACATCAAAGAACTCGGGCATAACTTGGTATCAACTGAACTGTTTTTGGAGTGAGACAGAGTTGCTCAAGCAAGAAAGATGCCTGTATCTTCAGATAACAATTATATCTTGGTGAAGTTTCTCCATGATTGGTGACATATGAAGCCTTTTCAGGCAAGCATAATGCACCGTCACTATATATGAATTTGATAACGTTATAATCATAAGCAAGGAAAATATTACGTAAAGAAATTGAGCAAGTACCAGCATGTGGGGTGAAAACTTACCATTCCGGAACCTATCAGATATTGGATTGTTTCTCAATTTGCTTCATGTCCACTCTACCAGAAAGGTATAGATACTTGTTGAGAAGGTCTCCATGTCTGTTCTCCTCAGCAGTCCAAGCCCTTGTCCAGATAGCCCAAGAAGTAAGGCTTGCCCCTGTCTCATCTCGAACTCCATCAAGTGTGTTAAGCATTGTTTGATATGTAGGAAGAGCTTCTTCAGTGATCATATCTCCAACCAGGCAAACATAATAATCATCAGGGATCTCCTTGGAGCGTTCTCTCAGTTCCTTAATCTCTTCATGAAATCCTTCTGATGATGGATCAGGCAGAAAATCCTGGGGCTGCCAACACTTCTCAACAGGCTTGAGATGCACCAATATATTATTTTCTGCCCAGTCCTCTAATGACTTAAAAATCTCAATCTTCTGGGGTGGCATAGAATGTGTAACTTGAAGATGTACCTCACGTGGAGGCATGAAGGGCTTTTTTGGAAGCTCAACCCTGATATGATAAAAATATAGCACACTTTTTAGTTATACAAGAATACTTCTTAAAAAAAAACATAATATTCACAGACCAGAAAGCTCCATCTTGTGAGATCATAAAATTTAATACATGAAAGTATGATTGTTATTCATGATGCACACATAAATGCAGCATGTCAGATAGAAAAAATTGGTAATTGAGTTAATAAATTAATATGACAAGCATTCACATATAACTCAAAATAAGATTGTGAAACCATGAAAGTTTAGAAAATAAGAAATAACCAGTAATCTAGTAATTTAGAGGGTATCCTGAGAGGAAAAGAATATTGGAGCTGACAACCTTGCACGAGAAAGTGAATCAGAAATACAAACACATAACACATATCCTTTCTAGATTTTGTAGTACAAGGTGAATTTTTTCTCTACAATGACATCACAGTGCCAGGGAAGGGAATCCATCTCTCAGTCAGACACTAACTGAGGAATATACTCTAGCAAAATATTAAATGTACATTCTAGCCCTGAGCCAAAGGCTAAGGTAAATATAAAAACTAATACTTCAGTAGTTCCACAAAATAACAAGATTGATCCACATTGTTACAATATCAAACACATTTGTGAGAGATAGATAGGTAGGTAGGTAGCTTACTTCTGATTTGCAGTTTATGTGTTGAATAAGCTGGAATCCAACAACTCAGAATCATAAATATAGGACTTGTTCCACTTCAAAAGTTTTCCCATGGTAAAATGCATAAAAAACTAACATATACCATCATAGCCACTCCTTGACAACCAAGCCTTCAGACAGGAAGTAAACATGCACTAACCACACCAGTTCTATATACTGCAATCATAAATTCATGGCAGCTGCTCAATTTCTTGCTATCAAATGAATCAAATGTGATCAACAAAATTGATTCAAATAGAACATATGCCAATATACTATTTTCTAGAAATAAAATTCTCAAAATTAAACAGAATGGTGGTGATGAGATTGCATGGAAGTGTATTTGAGACCACAAAGGCAGAGAACAAGTAGTTCTCCAACCATGATATGATGAGAATTTTTAATCAAATCACATGACATCATCAAGTCATGAGTGAAATTCAAGGTATTTCCTTCCCAACAATGGCCATTTCTATATAATGCACCCCAATTGTGATCACATTTTGCTATAATCTTTCTAGCAACCTAAGGTTTGCCAGTATTTTTAAGACAACTCAATCGACTATGAACCATATACCATGCACAATCAGTGGCCAACAAATTAGTTTGCATGATCTTGCTAACTGTAATAACTGGAGAGAAATCAGTACCAACCACATATAAGTCCATTGTTTCCTCAAATGTCAAAGGATCAACAGTAAAAACATTCAGCAATTGCACATTCACTGAGAACATATGCAAGAAATTGACCTGCCCTAAGTTTTCATTTCAGCATCAACTGGGTCTAATCCTTAGGATACATTTATTAAGGGTATCATAAATAATCACCAGATACATATAAGCATACATACATACATACATACGTGTGTGTGTGTGTGTGTGTAATAAAATAAAAAAATAATATTACAAAATAAACTTGATGGTTGGTCATGGTCAGCGACCTTTATGACTATATGGCCTTTTAATGATGAAAGGAATACTTCACCTATGCATATGAAATGTTATGAGAAATAATAGGAGCAATGCCCTTGAAAATACACATAATTGCAAAGTCAATAAATTGGCAATAAATGGTTGAGCCCCCATCTAATGCACACGAGCAACCCTGTCTTCACTTACCTTCTTGTTAGAATGGAAAATACTCAAACAGGTCGTTGCGTTCTTGTTCAAAGTTTAAACATAAGACAGCAAACACATATGATCCTCATTTTTTTTGAAACATGTGATCATCATTAAATTAATATGAATTTTCTCCATCCACAAGAATATCATAAGTATTTGTCCTCCAGAATGAGCTTCCTATCCAATAGACACGTATATAGCTAGAATATTTGTGGTCATTAGTGGAATCCGATCACTTAAAACTTTTATGAAATATAATTAAAATTTGATGCCACACAGAACAGTTACATTTCCTCAGAGCTATCATAAATCCTATTGCTATGAACTACTACATAACAAAATAAAAATAAAAATAAAAAAAGAGAGAAGAGAAGAGCATTAATGCAGTCAAATACATCAACTACAATTCTATTGCTTATGGTGCTTATTGTGCTTACCATGCTCTGATTGTGTTGCCCTTTCATCTCCCATCCTCATATATGAAAACTTTCATATTCTCCCATCCTCATATATGAAAACTTATAATATAAACTCAATATATGGCTCTTATCCTTAAGACAATATTCAATTTGTAAAATAAGAATCTTTCATGGTTGAGATGACTTGTATGACTTGTAAAATAAGAATTTTCGAGGTCAAAACTATATAAATAAACCAAAATAAGTTCATTGCTTTTTCCCAAAATTTGTTTGGTCTACAACTTTTAAAAAGTTCATTTCTTTTTCCCGAATTTGCTTGGTATATAGGAAGAAGATTCTTCTTTCTCCATCAATTTTCAGCTTAGGAGAAATATCAGGAAGTTGATCTGAGCTGTAATAAGCTATCAGACAGAGATGTGGATTCAATTGGTTGACATCAGGGTCTGCAGTTTCGGTGCCGATACTGAGCCAGTACCTGATCGTTATGATATGGTACCTAACTTGACTGTATCGATACTCGGTATGAAACTTGTAGCAATTCAATACTTGTACAGCATTTTTTGACTGTTTTATTTTCCCATTTTCTTGTTTTCGAAAATTATTTTAAGGCTTATGCATGTTTAAAATTAAAGTACTGTAGTGTACTTTAAAGTATCAAATAAAGCCTTGGTTAATGTCCACAGTACCCAATTGAAGTTCATAGATGTTCAAAGTACTTTGTTCAACCTATAGTACACAAATATTTATCTAGTCAGGAACATTTTTCATGGATATTGCCCAGAGTCATATCAAGTGTTCAAACTATATTATTTGTTATTCCCAGAATCATTCCAGTGATAGTTGCAATCTTTAAATTTGAAGTATTAAGCAAATTTTGCAGCACAAAGACATGCGATTTGGTTTCATTGTGAAGAGTTCAATTTCTATGGACTCATCAACATATAATAGCAAAGTCTCTATAATTTCTCATTGTTTATTTTATTTTATTTTTTGTTAAATCAGATGACCAATTTGAAGTAAATCCATCGACAAGTTTCTGTTTCATTATGAGGCAAAACTAAACTGCCATCTTAGGTTTATCATCAACATATTTAAACAACTCTCTAATCTTGTCTTTGCTCTCTTTTTTGCATGAAACAGTTTGATGTAGGTCTATATGTGTGGGTGAAGCATTGTTTTTAAAGGATTCGAGGTTCCTACATGATATTTTCTTATTGAACCTGAACTTTTTATCTTGCTTTATGAAATAAGTTACATAAAATTGTTATTAAGACTTATTTTCTGATCTATTCTCTCCCAAGGCCATTCAATAATGGACTCCTCCCTTGAGAGTGAAGTGATCCATAATTGGCAATATGCTTCATATAAGAAAGTAAATTACATGTATTCATTTGTGTCTAATGTTATTAAGACCTTGTAGGTGTTGATAAAGAGATAAGTAGGAACAGATACTATTGGATATAAGAGCATAAATGGAGGACGGTGGATTGTAAATTTGGAATTACGAGTTATATAAAGATGTCATGTTGGAAGCTGTTTCTGCTACTGCAAATACTTTTGAAAGAGTAACATGAAGTGGTTCCATAGATAATTAATGTTTGATATGCAGCCTTTTTGAAAAATATTATGGCATTTTATTCCATGCATAAAGAACCTATCCAAGCGAGGAAAGAAGAAAACGGAAAGAAAGAAAGGAACGAAAGAAGAAGAAAAGGAAAAAAAGAAAGGAAAAAAAGGAAGGAAAGAAAAAGAAAGGAAGGAAAAAGAAGAAAGAAAGAAAGGAAGAAGAAGGAAAAAGGAAAAAGAAGAAAGGAAAAGGAAAGAAGAAGAAGAAAGAAGGAAAGAAATGAAGGGAGAAAAAAAGGAAAGAATGAAAAATGGAAGTAAAAGAGTAAGGGCTCAAACCGCCCTGAACCGAGTGGAACCAAGCAGTTCAGCCCGGTTTGAGCATGTTCAGACCCTTTACCAACCCAAACTGCCGAACTGGCCCAATGCCATGCCGGTTCGGGTCACTATGCCCTAAATTGAGCAGTTCAGGTCAATTAGGTGCACTTTGGCTAACAACATCTACAATACCATTGCACTAATACTGTTCAAATAATTTGGATATAAAGCCCTTACTTAGGACAATCCCTAGGTTTCCTAATAGCAGGAATTTGAACATAGACTTAGGCATCTAGATTCCAGAGCATGGCACATGCAATGCACGCGGCCATTAAGCACATATACTAGCCACCAGGGTTTGACAAATGCTCCACTCTAGAGTTTTATAACAGAGTAGATAACCAAATGTCAATATCTTTCAACCACATAACCTCAACAACACAAACTTCATTACCATGACTGGTCAACTGGACACCTCCAAAGACCATGGTTAATAGCCAAATAGTTTCAAGTTCAACCTTGATAATGGCCATTGGCCTAAAGGCTAAAGGTGTTTCATATCCCAATATTAGCATAAGTTAGGACTTCAATCATATAATTCAACTTACTGAAAATAATAAATTATGGCTTGAAAACCAACTTTAAAGGCCTGCATTACTGCTCTGGATTTTCTAAACTCAAAGTATGAAAATTCAACAGATGTAGAGGGGCAACAGCATCAGAAGCTGAACTCGTTGCCAACACCAAGAACATGAACATAACAATAATGAGAATTTATTACATGTATGAAAGATAAAGAACCACAATTTAGGTACAACAGAGTCAGCAATTACCAATGTGAAAGTCTAACAGAACAAAACGTTAGAACCAATACATTAGATAATTTGAAATTTCTGACAGAATTGAAACAAGATCAGTAACTGAAATAAAGTAATGTTAATATCATAAATAGATAAGATGAAGGATCAGCGGACAGCTGCATTTTACTGGGAGATCAACACAGGGAAAATGTGAAACTGTCAATATCCCTATCCATTGAGAAAATATTTCAGCAAACACAAAAAATTACAAATAAACAGCAGGAACAATAAAAAAAAAAATACAAATGCATCATCAGGAAAAAAAATGTAAGTAGCAGCATGCAGGTTAAATCACATTGGACCATTGTGATTGTGGCAGTTAGTATATATACAGCCAATACAAATTGAAGAACTCAAAAATTCCAAAATATCATAATAAAGAATAAATTATACTCTTATTTCTAGATGGTAATATCACTATAATTAGTATACAAATATTTAACCTTGTGTTTAGTTTCTCAAGCAGAAACGGGTGGAAGAACTACCTTCTTCAAGAGATACTTTCCTATAGGTAAGTGAAATGCATGAACCAGTGGACAAAATTCACCCATGCTAATATTGGCGATGATTACTTAAAGAATGTCAGTTACATTGAAGCAACTAAGCAGAAGGTAACTATCTAAGCCTATAAAATATGGCATGAGAGTATATAATACAAAGCATATATCTAGCTATCTTACATAGACATTCACATCCGGCTCCAAAAATCCATGTCAAATACGTAACCGAGTCGGATTCATATCAGACACTTGGATACTTATGAAGTGCTATGGTTGCCACTTTCAAAGATTAGTAGAGAGTTGAACTCTTCCAACAAATAAGTTTGACTCTCCATTTTCATGTTAGAAGTGACCATTCATTCCCAGCCAAAGATGTAGGCATTAAAATAACTTTGCAAAATATTATTTCTCTTACATCCTTAAACTAGTTGGCAAGTTTGAAGGAGAAGCATGTATATTGAAAGACCTTAACAAACAATATCTTCTTAATATTTACTTCTAACATTTAAAAAACAACACTAAAGAATAGATGTGTGTGTGTGTGTGTGTATGTGTGTGTATAATTTAGTTAAATTATAATTATTATCCTATATCCCATATCTCCTTTTCTCTCACATCCTAAGTGAAACACTTGGATATGCATCCAAATCTGATTCTCGTATCCATGTCCATGCAACAGTACATTTAGGACAGCAGCCAATGGAACCTGGTTTAACAGTACAATATCCACATGTACGAGTACTTCAAGAGCCCCTATTATGCAAATTAATACGATTCTTAATAATTAATGATATTTCATATTTTACATCTCTTTGACGAAACTTTAGTAAGTTGATAACATCATAATGGGTAAATATATTAACTAACATTATGACCCTCCTATGAAGCCTTAAAAAAAGTGAAATATCTTGGATTATTTTATGCCAAAGGCCTAGATGTTTGATCTTTGATCCATCACTGATTTAAACTGCACCAAGACCCTTTTTGATTTTACAAAATAGGGAAGAATCCTGCAGTATTAATGTCAAATGCAGAATTACTAAGATATGGACAATATTGCCACTATACCAGGCATAGACTTACTTTTGACAAATTCAAATGAAACAAGGATTTTGAATCTATTGGTAGGAATGACTGCCTTTTCAAAGTACCACTTGAGAGTTGTAAAGTCAGGTAGAATAAAATGACTGCAGAATTTAAGCTCCAACACATGGTAACAGCTGAAACTCAATATTTTCTAAAAGAGGAATATATATATATATATATATAT
>KE505050.1:418497-444388 GCA_000441515.1 Elaeis oleifera | reverse complement strand
ACCGAATTCATGGCACCAGATCGTAGGTTCTTTGCTTATTGCCTTCTCCTCGGGTCGAGCCAACCTTCCATCTTCTTTGGGCCTCCTTCACATTAAAGGAGCATCCCACAGAGAACGGATGGTGGTATGTTTCTCCTTGGTGGGGACATCGTCTCTTTCAAGGTGCTCCTTCTTCAATTCACAACTAAAAGGAGTATTTTTCTTCATCTCGATCGAGCAATCTTGGGACTTCTGTACATCATGGGGTAGACCTCATAGGTCGGCGGTCAGGGTTCCAATTTTATCTGACGCTGAGGAGGAGGTGTTGAAGCAAATTTTCAATCAAACTCTCCCTTCACTAGCTGAATTTCTTACCGAGGATACTTTATTTCGAGTCGGGTTAAGTCTAGCCGACCCAAAGACTAAGTTGCTTTTCATACATCTTTTTAGCTCGTCATTTTTTGTATTTTTTACTAACCTCGTATGCCACGTAGAAATGGACCTCAAGGACACTGAGGCTCTTTGCCGGGCCATGAAGAGAAAGAAGATGAGCACGGCCTCAGCTCCAATGCATGGCCACACCGAGGCCGTTCTTGCTTAGCCCATTGCTGGGGCTCCTTGAAGCCAAGCAGAACCCTGTGGAAGAAGTCTTCGGCACCTGTGAGGGTGGTGGTGCCGTTACAGTCTGTCCTTTCGAGGGAACCTGCCCCCTGGCCTTCTGCATCTTCATTACAGAGAAGTTCGGGCAAGCCTTGAATTTCTATGAAGATGTCTTCTCGTATGGCCGAAGTATAGGCTGAGTCTTCTGCTCCAGTGGGAGCTTCTTCGAGCCCCGAGGCCCAAGACACCAGGATGGGTATCAACAATTTCTGAATTGCTCGGTCCTTGGTCCAGTCGATCCTCCTATTGATTGACGTCGAAGCCTTCAATGCTGAAGGAAGTGCATTCCAGATGCACGATGCATACGACTCCATACTTCGAGTAAGTGACGATCTTCCTCATGTTGCTTAGTTATTATCGATCTCGATATTCGATATTAAATTATTTTTTAGCTCGCCCATTATGTAGATTATTATACTGTGGTGACGCGTGAAGCTCGACGTATCTCGAGGGAAGTCGAGAAAAAGGCCAGTCAGGCTAGCAGAAGGACGGATGATGCCCAACTGGCAAAGCTTAAGGCCGAAGAGAAGGCCAAGTCGCTGGAGGATGAAGTGAAGTGACTGAAATCCGAGCTTTGTAAAGTACAGGCTGAATCTAAAGCTCGACTTTTAGCCAAGAAAAAAATATGAGGATGAGCTGACGGCCGCCAAGGTCACCATGGTTAAGAACTTCAAATCTTCAATCGAGTTCTGGGATATCAAAGCGGACTTCGGTGTAGCCTCATATGTGCAAGGTATCTTTGATCTCAAAGAGAAGGTTAAAAAGATGGCTCTGGATTTTGACCTCAACTTGTTGGAGTCGGACGACGAGAAGGTCGGTGAGGGTGGAGATGAAGATCCGTGGGTTGAGGATCTCTTCAACCTAGAGCGGAAGGATAGGATAGTCGAGAAAGTGGTTCCAGCCCCACCTCTGACTATTATCATTCTTTCTGATCGAGCCGAAGTTGAAGATTCGCCTACCCCCAGGCCTAAAGCTTTTACTTTATTTTTATATCCCAGATTGGGCATGTTCGAGCTTCCTTGATTGGTCTCTGTTGCAGCTAACTCTCTGTCGCCTGTCGTCGATGAAGAGCATCTGCATGACAAAGTCCTCACAGAGCGGAGTTGTATCCAGTGGAAACCCTTCGATGCTTAAGTCAGAGAGGGATTGGTGAATAGTTAATAAGACTATTGAGAGTAGCAGAGTCTTAGCCCAAAATTGTCTTCCCCATGCTGTTCGTTTATCTCCTCTTTTATAGATGATTCTGATGTAACCATAGAGCATGTGATCTCACTTTTGTGGTGCTAGATTATCGGACCATAATCGTAGAGTTAGTGGGCTATTTATTCCATTAATGGTCATAACACATAGTCGATAACCGTTCATAACGGTTAGAGTATGTTGAGCAGATAAACCGACTATATATCAATAATACTGATAAGTCGGTAGAGATAAGTCGGTAGAAGATCTGAATGTGCATCGGCTGGTAACTCTGATATGCCGATGGTCTTCGATCGGAGGTTGATCAAGTCATTTGTTATTGGTCGATAGTAGCCAACTATCGGTCGGTCAATCGATTATGAGTCGAAGTAATATGTTCATTCGATCGATGTAGGTCGGAATCAGAGGTCGGTTGACTTGTCGCAACAGTTGCCCCCCACTCTCAAATTCAAGATGATCCGACGTGTATTTTATCACGTGGTCTGTCACGTTGGATGAAGAGAGTCGTCTCGTGTTGCCTCGAGCCCCGACTTGACTGCTAGTCGAAAATTCTCTGACTGTTTATCATTTTGGTGGTTGTAAAATCATTATTGAGCTATCATGTCGATAGGACAATTCGGTGTCGGACGTCAGTATTGGACATTATTTCAGAAAGATAATTCGGCACCAGATGATATGATTTTGACTAGTAGATTTTGGCCACGTGTTCGAATGTCATTGGATCGGAACTGTTCATGTAGATGACGGTGAGGTGGCACAATCAGGAGGAAGTGCGTCGAACCGTCTGACCAATGGTTGATCCGGATGTTGCCATATGTCATCATGTGATAAGATTTCGATTTGACCGCTTCCATCCTGGACGTTGATGGATCCTACATATACAGGGTTGCTTTAGGCCAAACTTTACTTTGTATTTTATCTTCATTCTTTGCTGTAGAAACTCTGTCGGAAGGTCGCCCCAGCACCAGAAGACTCCAGGGTTCCTTCTCTGCCTTTTTATTTTTAGCTTTCAGGTTAAGTATTTTTGTCCTTCCCTTTGGGTCCATCTTCTTTTGGTTCTCTCTAATTTTCTTTCTATGGCTAGGGCTTCTTCTTCTCGAGATAGTCGGTCGGAGAATCCGACCGACGACTCTCCATCAGGTCCGAAAGTGAAGGTTTCTTCACTATCTGAACTCAATGTTGAATGGCTTTGGGAGCAGTATCATATCCTGAAGCAGTATCAACTCTTTGTGCGTGGTGCCGATGGTTGGATGAACTCCCCTCCTCCAGGTCAAGTGGCCTTCTATGTCGAAGACTTTCGGATGGATCTTCAGTTTTCGATTTCAGAGTTCGTTCAGAATTTGCTTGACTATTATGGTCTTTGCCCTGCTCAGCTGGCACCGAACTCGGTTCGACTTATAATTAGCTTTGCTTTGTTGTGTCGGTTAATACTGATCGAGCCTCGTCCTTCTCTTTTTCACATCTTTTTTATTCTCCATTTCCATCCTAAGGTCAAGGATTGGTGGTTCTTCAACCCAAGAAAGGCCTTTTCTTTATCACCAGTCTTCCATCATCTATTCACGGATAGAAGAATCAATTCTTTTTTGTTGCTTTTTCTCTTCTCTGGGGCTTTCCTTCGCGCTGAGGTGATCCAAGAACCAGTCCCAACGAAAATAGTCGGGTGGAGGTCGATGATCGAAAGACTTTCACCGATTGAAGGACATGACGGTCCCACCGCAGATAGAGCGGATGACCGAACAAGCTCTCTATAATGCCGGCCTTAGTTCGATCACCACCTTAGGTATAGCATAGTCGATCACTTTTATTTTTCTTTGTTTATTTTTGAATTGTACTAACTTCTTTGTTTCGATTACAGCTATGTAGCCGAGGGCGCGAGTGTCGACCGTCGATATTCGTCAGCATGCTGCCAAGAAGAGGACAACAGCATTCGAAGCTGGACCCTTCCGACCACCGAAAAAGGGTCGGGCTCCTACTTTACCGGCAAGAAAATTGATGTACCATCGATATTGATTTCTGAGTCGATTTTGACGTTGTCGGCCCGACAGCACTTCCTGAAGTATCATCCGTTGAGGGTGGGTGGCAGAAGAAGATGGAGCTATCGTAACACCATTAGTGGCTCCACCAACTGAGGTTCGGATTGAGGTGGCAGAGCCGAAATAATCAACGGCTGTGCTGGTGGTTCCTCTAGTGGAACCCTCCTGGGCACAGTTAAGCTCTGATTTCCTCATATTTTCAAGTGCGGGGCTGCCGACAGAAGATCGGGGAAGGCATCGGCAACTTCGGCAGACGATGGATCATCGACGGGTCACACTGTTCATTTTGACATCAGAGTTTCTGAGGATGAGTTGGCTTTGGCCAATCCGGTATTGGCCAAACGACTCATCGAAGCTACTCTTCTCCCAGCTAATCGAGAGAACAGAAAAAATAGAACCGTCGTCGAGATGTTTTCCTCTTTCTACCCATTGATACTCAGGGTAAGTTTTTCTTCACACCTTTTTTTTTATCTGATCTGACTTATCTTCTGCTTGTAGTTGGCACATGACATGTTCGACTTGGAGTTCGACTACCGAAAGATTGCCGACTTCTGTCGAACATGGATGGACAAAGTGGCGGCCGTCAATGCTAAGAAGGCGACTGCCCTTGAACAACTTCGAACGGCGATCGAGCGGGAGGCAAAACTTCAGGAGGAAGTCTCTCATCTGATCGCCGACCTTCACGATGAGGGTTTCGCTCGCTAAAAGAAGATTTCTTTATTGAGTTGAGGATAGAATCACGCCGCTGGATTGTCTCAATCACTACCTTTCCCTGAGATGGAAAGAATTCCCTTTTTGGAAAGTGCTAATTGAGCCGATGCGTACATCCAAATTTGGTGAGCTACTTACTGCTCCTCAAGTCAAGAGCTAGTAGTACTATCAGCAAAGAATATCGTAACTAGGGTGAATATGTTTTCTTGCTTGCCACATACCCAAAATGCGAACTAAGCAAGAACATGTGAACCAAGCCCAAGGCATAATCCTTCAATCTTTTGGAGCCAAACTTGAGTCGACTTGTCAAGGCATCTTGTCTCTTGAGTCGAGGATCAAGAGCAAGAAGCATTCTATCCATCGACTTCGAAGGGAGAGGGACGGGTGCATTAGCGAACTCGAAGCCGAACGTGAAAGACATCGAGCCATCCTAAAAAGATTGGCACTGGCCGATGATGAATCGACTTCCGTAAGAGCTGATGCAGAACTGGTAAGAGCGGAAGCAGAGTCAACAAGAGAGGCTCTGAACCATGCCATCGAGAACTTCAAGAATTCAGAAGAGTTTAAGGAAGAGATCCTCGAAGGCAAGTTCACCTCTTACTGCGTCGGGTACGAGGATGGCCGAGATACAATCGAAAAGTTGTACCCAGATCTTGACTTGAGTAGCATCGTCTCTTCTGTTCTGAAGATGGAGCTGCTGAAGAAGCTGCACCGATCGAAGATGGAGCACCGACAGCACCAAAAATTGTGCAAGTCTTCGATGCTACATCAGAGCAAAGAGATGGAGATGGCGACTGATGATCGGTGTAATTTTTGTGTTCTTTTGTACTCAAAAATTTTATAATTGGACTTCGGTCTAATTTTGTAACTTTCTTTCAATGAATGAATGAAAGAATTTTTCAAGTATAGACTCTCTTTCTTTGTATATCTATAATATCATAGAATTATTTTTAATTATCGAATATCGATCGACAAGTCGAATATCTGATAGTAATTATAAGATTCATTCGTTAATCAAACATCCATTGACGTACTTAAATATTAGGATAAGCAATAATAAATCGAATATCCTTCGTTCGATCTTAATCGGGTTTAATACGTTAGGTTATTTGATAATCGGTGATAAGTCGAATATCCTTCGATCGATCGTAGTCAAGTCAGTATAATTCTAATTTGATCTGGATCGTATTAGCATAGCATTTCGCTTAGTTAAGACTAAGTCGGCATATAGTCATTCGACTAAGGTCGGTTTTTATAGTAAAAAGCCGAAATATATTCGGTACCGAGATACAGTCGGTATTTTGGCTTTTACAGTGAAAGCCAAAATATAGTTGCATCGATTTTTACAGTAAAAATTAAATATAGTCGATAAAAATTGATCGTCCATCTATCAGTCTATATCATTTTGTAGTTTACTGAAACTTGTGATTCTGAAATTCAATATTTATTCTGAATAATGTATACACAGACAACTTTATTGATAATACATTCTTAAATTGTCAGCATTCCATGTTTGGGGGATGGTTACTCTCTCTAGAGTTTCTAACCGATATGCATCCGATCTAAGTATTTCGATTATCCTGTAAGGTCCTTCCTAGTTCGGAGATAACTTTTTCTGATCAAGAGGTCTTGAGACTTCTGCTTTTTTAGGATCAGATCTTCAGGATGGAAGATCTTCGGTTTAACTTTTGCATTATAATACCAGGCTACTCTTTGCCGATAGACTACTATCCGAACTTGAGCTTGTTATTGGATTTCTGAAAGTAGATCTAAATCGGCTCTCTGACATTCTGAGTTGCTCAGTTCATTGTATTGCTCTACCCTTATTGATAGTAATCCGATCTCAAGTGGGATCATCGCTTCTGTTCCATAAGCCAGATTAAATGGTGATTCTCTCATTGGTATGTGAGGAGTCGTTCGGTATGTCCATAAGACCGAATATAGTTCTTCCACCCAGAGATCTTTAGCTTCATTCAGTCTGGTTTTGAGTCTATACAGAATCATTCGGTTGGTTACCTCCATCTCTCCGTTGGATTGTGGATGACCGACTGACGTAAGTTTGTGCATAATATAAAATTTTGCACAGAACTCTTTGAAATTTTGATTGTCGAATTGCTGACCATTGTCAGTGATGATGATGTGTGGTAAATCGAATCTGTATATAATTAATTTCTGAATGAAGTCTTCCATCTTGCTCTCAGTGATTTGTACTAGAGGTTTAGCTTCCACCTACTTGATAAATAATCAATGGCGATCACTATGAACTTTCTCTGACTAGATGCCAGAGAGAATGGACCAAGTATGTTAATCCCCATTATACAAAGGGCCATGGCACAATAATTGATGTCAACTGACTTACCGGTTAGTGTTGTATATTTACATATTTCTGACATGGATCACACCTTTGGATAAATTCAGCTGTATCTTTCTTCATAGTGGGCCAATAGTATCCTTGTCGTAATACCTTGTAAGCTAGAGATTTGCCCCCCAAGTGATTTTCACAAATCTCTTCAGGGACCTCTCTGAGTGCATAGTCGGCATCTGTTGGTCCCAAACACTTTAGTAAAAGAAGAGAGAATGATCTTTATATAGATGATCATTCATTAAAATATATTGAGAGGTCGTCCATCTGAGTCATTTAGTTCTGAAGGATCCATAGAAAGAGTTTCATTAGTTAAGTACCGGACGATCGGATTCATCCAGCTTGGTTTATCTGTAATTTGTAGCACTTCTTTGACTTTATCGATACTCGATTGTTCAAGACATTCGACAAATGTCCGATCCAGTGAGTTGAAAGAAGAGGTTGCAAATCGTGAAAGTACGTCGGCTCGAGCATTCTCTATCCTTGGGATATAAAAGATTTTAAAATACTTTAATGTTGAAGTTAGATCTTTCACCTTCTGAAGATACCTCATCATATTCGGCTTGGTTATTCGAAGCTTTGAAATTAAATCGAAAAGCATATTCAGTTATAACCCCTTCAGAATTGGTGAGGATGAGACCAGCTCCGCTGCCTTGTGCATTAGATGCTCCATCAATATGTAGCACCCATGTCGATGTTAAGTCAGGTTCAGGAGTTGCGGCTTGCTTCATTTTGTCGTTAGCTTCATCCTCAGATTAATTATCAGATATTGTATATTTGGTAACGAATCGGCCAAAACTTATGCCTTCATTGATGGACGTGGACGATATTGTATATCAAATTCAGAGTTTTATCGCCCACTTTGCCATTCGACCCGATGTATCAGGTCGATGCAAGATTGCCTTCAACGACTGATCCGTCAGGACAACAATAGAATGTGCTTGAAAGTATGGATGAAGTCATTGCGATGATATGATCAGAGCGTAGATCATCTTCTCTGCTCTTGAATATCTCATTTCAGTATTGTGAAGCACCTTGCTAGTATAGTAGATTGGTCATTCAATTCGGTTTTATCCTCTTGGACAAGCACCGAACTAACTGCTTCCATCGATGTCACCAAGTAGAGATACAAAGTTTCTCCGACCTTTGATTTTGTAAGCAGCGGTAGAGATGTCAAATATCTTTTTAGATCTTCGAAGGATCATCGGCACTCGTCTGACCATATGAAGTCGTTTGATTGTCTCAAGGTCTTGAAAAAAGGCAAGCATCTTTCTATCAATCTTGATATGAATCGATTGAGTACGGTGATCCTTTCGTTGAACTGCTGTATCTTTTCTTGAAACTAGGATGCTTCATGTTGATGATAGTTTTATTTTCTCAGAATTAGCTTTGATTTTTGTTGGGACACAAAAATTTGAGAAACTTTTCAGAAGTTACTCCGAACGCATATTTTGTCGAGTTCAACTTCATTTGATGTCGTTGAAATGTGCTGAAGGCTTCTTCTAGGTCCCGAACATGATCAGTAGTTTGAGAATTTTTCACCAGCATGTCGTCTATATACACTTTCATATTTCACCCGATCTGTATCTTGAAGATTTTGTTGACTAGCCATTGATATGTGGCTCCAGCATTTTTAACCGAAAGGCATTACTTATAGCAGTAGATGCCTTTGTCAGTTACAAAGACTGTATGCTTCTGATCTTCAGGTGCCATCTGAATCTGATTGTAGCTTGCAAAGGCATTCATGAAACTTAAGAGTCGGTGTCCCGAAGTCACATCAACTAGTTGATCAATTTTTGGCAAGAAAACTGTCCTTCGGACAAGCTTCGTTCAAATTTGTGTAGTCGATGCAGATTCTCCATTTTTCATTAGCTTTTCTCACCATCACTATATTGACGAGCCAATCAGGATAGGTAGCTTCTCTGATGAAGCCAGCTACAAAGAGCTTGTCGACTTCTTCATCGATGACCTTCTGCCTTTCAAGAGCAAAAGGTCTTTTCTTTTGTCTCACCAGCTTAATCTTTGGATCAACATTGAGCCGATGGGTTATTACTTTCGGAGGAATGCCTGATATATCAGTAGCCGACCAAGCAAAAATATCGACGTTTGCCCTAAGTAGATTTATTAGTTGCTACCTCTCCGAATCAAACAGCTGCGATCCAATTTGGACCGTCTTCTTAGGAACTTCTTCTTTTAATGAGATGAAAACTAATTGTTCAGTTGGTTCACCCTCTCTTCATTTTTTTGGTCTAATTTATCGACGAACAAAGAGTCTTCAGGTTGATTATTTTGTGTGAAAACTATGAAGCAGCGTCGGATGAGTTGTTGATCTCTACACATCTCTCCGACTCCATTTCTTGTCAGAAATCGGACTAGTAGATGATAAGTCGAGGCCATTGCTCTCAGAGCATTCAGTCCAAGTCATCCGAGTATAGCATTATAAGCTGAGGAAACTCGGACAACTGTGAATGTCACGAGAACAGTATTCTGTTGTGGTTCAGCTCCTGCGGTTAATAGGAGAGTGATTTCTCCCTCCACAATGACTACATCTCCTGTGAAACTGACCAATGGCAAAAAAATTCTTCTAAATCGATCAGTCAGTAGTCGCATTCGAGAGAAATCGAATAAATAAATATTCGTAAAGCTTTCATTATCCATTAATTTTTTTTACATCATAATTAGCTATCGTTGTCGAGACAACGACAGCATCATCATGGAAAGTTTGAATTCTCCGAACATCTTCTTTCAAAAAGTAATTACATTGTCGAGTCGTCGTTTCTTCGCCAACTCTTCTTCAAAAGTTGTCCCTCAGTTTGATCATCCGGAGATCATGTTGATCACTCCCATAGTCGGTCGATTGTTGATAGTCTTCTCAGTTTGTGACTGAGGTTGTCGGTCAGCAGGAGATTGAGTCAGTTGATCCCTTCAAATTTTTGAGGTAGCCTCGTCGGATCAGGGCTTTTATCTCATCCTTGAGCTGGATGCACTGTTCGATATCGTGATTATGATCATGATGAAACCGATAGTACTTCTTCCTATCTCGACTTCTCGATGGTGCTTTCATTGGTGGGGGGTACCGTAAGTACTCCTCTCCTTCGATCTCCATCAGGATCTATGCACAGGGAGCAGAGAGAGGAGTGTAGGAGTTATACTTGCCATAGTTGTTCGGTTTCGAATTTCGTCGTCGAGGTGAAGCTCGTTTGTTGACAGTCGGCCTACTTGATTCGACCAGAGATTCACTTTTCTTTTATTTCTTCTTTAACCTTTTCTATCTATTTGGCATCAGTTAAAAGCAGCTTTATCTGTGCGAATGTACTTATACGCATGCTCTAGAAGTTCAACATAAGTCCGAAGAAGAGTTTTGTTGAGAGAGTAAATGAATCTGGATCTCCTCAGATCTCTCTTCATGGCCGATAAAGTTATATCTTCGTTGAGGTCCCTGACCTCAAGTGTGACTGTATTGAAACGAGCCACAAAGTCTCTCAATGTCTCTGTCTCACCTTACTTGATTGAGAAGAGACTGTCGGATGTCTGTGGCGGCCTTCGGCTTGTGCTGAAGTGGGCTATGAAAGAATGTTCAAGCTGCTCAAAAGAGTTAATGCTCCCCGACTAAAGCCCGAAATATCAAGCTCGAGCAGCCTTCCGAAGAGTTGCTGGGAAGCCAATGCATAAGAGGACATCGGTTGCCTCCTGGATCATCATGAGAGCCTTATAGCTCTCCAAGTGGTCGATCAGATCGGTGGAGCCATTGTATGATTTCATCTGCAGCATTTTGAACTGAGAGGGAATCGATTCATCCAAGATGCACCGAGAGAGAGGCTGGGCAGTGTGAAAATCATAGTCATTGGAAGACTTCTGACTTTTCACTTGAAGTCGGGCGAGCTGACGATTAATTTTTCAAAACTTGCATTCATAATCGTCAAGCCGTCGTTGCTAGAAAACTCCAAGGGTGGAACCCCCTAAGAGCTCGAAGAAGGAGAAACAGAAGACGTCTGCGGCCGTTTTTCCTTCTTGATATTATGTGCACGAGAAAGAAAGGGAGAACGCCGTAAATGGTGGGTGGCACGGTGAAAGTGTCGAGAATGTGGTTGTCCATCTCAGTGGAAATATTGAGATTGTCGCTCTGGAGATGAGGAGGGTGAGCACCATGGAGGACGATGGCTGTGCCTAGACAGCACTGACTGAGCCACCGATTGCTCCACTGGTGGCTGCTGCTGCTGCTGGTTGCTGCCGTTGGAGGCTTTAAACTGTCTCCATCAAATTTCACTTGCTGCATGAGTGCAACAATCTGTGCGTTCGTGGTAACCACAGGACACGAGGAGCTGGATTCTACCATTGGAGGTGGGGAGGAACATCTTCTCGATGGAAGACTGCCTCGTCGATCCAGTCAAGTGTTGAACTCTGGTTCTCAACATTGTTGATTGTAGTCTTTCCCTATCTGACGCATCAATCTGCTGCGGCCAACTCCCTGTCATCTGTCATCGATGAAGAGCACCTGCAAGATAAAGTCCTCACAGATCGAAGTTGTGTCCGACGGGGACCCTCCGATGCTTAAGTCAGAGAGGAGTTGGTGAACAGCTAATAAGAATATTGAGAGTAGCAGAGTCTTAGCCCAGAATTATCTTTCTCGTGCTGCTCGTTTACCTCCCCTTTTATAGATGATTCTGATGTTACCGTCAAGCACGTGATCCTGTTTTTATGGTACTAGATTATCGGGCCATAATCGTAGAGTTAGTGGGCTGTTTATTTCTATTAATGGCTGTAACACATAGTCGATAATCCTTCATAACGGTTAGGGTATGTTGAGCAGATATGCCAACTATATATCGGTAATACTGATAATTTGGTAGAGATAAGTCAGTAGAAGATCCGAATGTGCATCGGCTGGTAACTCTGATATATCGATAGTCTTCGATCGGAGGTTGATCAAGTCGTTTGTTGTTGGTCGATAATAGCCGACTATCGATCGGTTATGAGTCAGAGTAATATATTCATTCGGTCGATGTAGAGTCGGAGTCGGAGGTCGGTTGACTTGTCCCAACAGTCCCATTTTGTAACCTCGATTGTTATCGAGATATTTTGTAACAGGCAGATCTTTACTTGTAAAAACCTTTCCTTTCAGTGAAAATATTTTCTTTACCTGATCAATTGTCGAGATCAATTATTGATCTTCATTGAGTTCCTCAAGATAGCACATGTTAGTCATAGGCTATTCTCTTGATGACGAGAATAAAAATTGATGAGAATCAAGACACTTGGTCCCAAGTCGTGGCCACAGACTATGTGGAGAGTTATATAGATCTATTTCACTTCCTCAGTCGTATCCGAGGATTATATATTAAAATTATATGGACACTCCGATCCTCGATCGTAACGAGGACCGCATGTTTTGGAGATTGTTGTGGAGAATACGTTCTGCTTCTCGGTCATAGCCGAAGACCGCATGTTTGAGTTGATGGAGAACATATTCCATTCTTCGGCCATAGTCGAGGACCGCATGTTTGAGTTGTTGCGGATAAGGGCTCGGTTCGTCACGTGAGATATTGTCCGCTCTAGCCTATGGGCCTCACGATTTTGCTTCTTAAAAGATGTCTCACGTGGGAAGAATTTTTTTCTTCTTATAAGTGCGAGTCTCTCTTGACTCACAACCAATGGAGACTATTGGTACCCTCCACATTATTAGAACCACAACAGAATCCCCCAGTCAAGAGAGAATTCGATTGTGGACAGTCCGAGGAACCCCATAGTCAGTTGAGGTGTATCTTAGCTTTAAAAAATCGAGACGGATCTCGACCCCTATCTGGCATGCCATTGTTGCAGATAAGAGCTCGACCTGTCACGTGAGGTATTGTCTGCTCTGGCCCATAGATCTCATAATTTTATCCCTTAAAAGGTATCTCACATGAAAAAAAAAAATTTTCCTATAAATATAAGTCTTCTTTGACTCACAATCGATGTGAAATTATTGATGTCCTCTATATTATTAGAATTACAGTACTTACAATATTCACATGTTCTCTTCTGCACCTTCTACAGGTATCATGGGAGGACACTTTTCGTATGTATACATGCATATTGATTACAGATGTGGTGTTGATGGAGACCAGTGCACATTAATATTAAATTGTTAATATAAATAAGTCTCCATCACCAGAAAATATTGTCAATCTATAGTATCGATGCATGATAGAGCAATTTCAACTTGCATTCTAACTACTTTTCCTTCTGGATTTTCAAAATAGCTAGCTTTTCAAGGTTCAATTCAGGATGTACAACCTTTTGTGGATTACCATGATCTACATAAGAGGGAGAAAATATTTATATTCTTGCCATTATTCTCCTGGTGATGGATGTACAATTAAGAGCAAAGTTATTAGCATGTTGAGTTAGATGGAACCGCTAAATAAAGTGACATATGAATGGGGATTTAATTAGATATAGATGTGACCTGCATGAGAGGGTGGTTGACAATGCGATATAAACAAAGAGGAGGGGTTTAAATGAATATTTGTGATAAAATATGCCGAAGTAAAGATTGGATGGTTGACGGTGAGCTATAGAAGAATTCTTTTTGTAAGCTTTCTAAGTACAATTAATGTGCTTTCTACTTTCATTTCACTCTTTAAGAAGATGGTATTGTATACCATGTAAGCTAGTAAGAGATCTTATAATCATATGTCAAGCTATGTAACAGACTGGATATTATATATATTCAGATCTATTTTCATATTTATATCTGTCCATATATATATAGATACAAATTATAGCACTCAACCAATATCCATATCCAAGTTTGTATTTACGAAAGAAAATAGATATATACATCCATACAAAGAGAGATAGATAGGATAAAGTCAAACAAATTTTCATTCAAATTTATCAAGTCATTATTGAGAGATAGAGGTCCAACATCAATAATCCGAGCCATTAGATATGAGCTAAAGGCTTATACACCGAAATTTATATTTAAAATTCCTAGCCTATGCATCAAGTAGTCTAACATGAGACAATGCATATGTTTTAAGGTTGATCCTAGCCTAAAGATCTTTAAATCTCACAATTTTTATTATGTAAGTATTTTAAAGATAATAGATTACATCAACATTGGACCTTCTTTTCAATCACGATCCATTAGATCTAAATGGAGAACCATTTGATTGGATTCTAGTCTACCTATATATGTAAGTATCCATGCACACATATCCCCAAATTCCAATCCTTATCCGAATATTCAATACTACCTACAGTTCTATTTGGTTTCATATAGCTAGGATAGACTCTGAAAGAAAATTAGTAATAGCGTCAATATATTGATATTCAGTTTCCTCTACAATTTTATTTAATTTCACATAGTCATCATTAACTCGAAGAGAGAAATCAATAACAACGTAAATATATCTTTGGTTTAATCTTCTTTCTATGTAGTCTTTTTTATGATTTGGTGGATTATATTCATAATAATTTGTATTTGAATACAAAATATATAACTTAACACAATTATTATGACCCATAAAAAAGTCAAATGATCAACTGGATGGTTTATTATATTTTGAGCATTTACTTATTTGTGCTTGCAAAAAGAAGGGAGGCTTATATACCTGTAATGAGCTAAAAAGTGCAAAATATAATAATATTGTATTAATAAAAGTTAACAATCTGATTTATATTTGTATCGATATAAATATATGTCAATATCTAATTCAAATACGAATCTATTTAGGACAAATATAGATGAAAACTTTAGCATCTGATTGGTATTCCTATATGTATTTATATTTATCTAATAGAAATAGATAGGAATGTGGATATATTTCTATCTCATCTATTTTCAAACTATATGTAACCCTAGCTCACTCATTTTCACACTTATTGATCCATTAAATTCTAATATTATTAATCTAATGCTACTGGAAGGTTATGCCCATTATTTGTCCGTGCCATATTTTGTTGGTGATCAAGATCAATGATTAAATAGTGAATCGCTGATTAAAATTATACCTTCATCAATTGTACAAACAAATTGATTGTGGCTATTTCTAGAGGTATATACATAAAAATTATCCGCAGATGCGTTCTCTAGGGGAAAAATATCCATAAAATTATAGCAAAATTATATATACACCTCAATTTAAGGCCAATTTTATTTAATACTTTTTGAGTTAAAAAGCTTCAAAATGGTTCCTTAAGTTAATAAGCAATTCGGTGTGATTCCCAGCTCTATCCAGCGAATTAGATAATTTTACCCTTCATATTGCTAATTATTTCTTATTAGGATGCTTTAAAAAATTCCTCATCTAAAAGATGTTCTACTCTACTCCATCCTGGGCCCCATCCTCGATCTTCCCAACCTTTTTTTCGTTCCCTTACAACATTACTAGCTAGCATCCTCAATGTTCCTCCCATGTTTTTTGCCATTACCCTTGCAACATCTTATTATTGCACCAATGTGGTTCATAAGGAATATTGAATTAATTTGCCTTTTTGCTTATGGTGTGAAAATAGGGCATAATTTATTTGATAGGAGCTTGTAATAGAACATAGTTTATTTGCTATATATTTCTAATTAGTCTTGAGTATAAGGCTATCACTCCAATCTTCAAGCCAGGCGGTTGAACTGATTCTAACCTTGGTCTGATGATTATTCGTTGTTGAATAGACTGTAAAGCTATATATTCTGCAAGAATATTTGGCTGTCCATAAGATTTTCAATTCTTGTGATAGCAATGTTGAGTTTCTGATTCACAGAATGAAGTTAGATATTGGCTAGAAGGTAAATTTGTTGAAAATTTCATGTCATCCTAGATTTGTGACTTTTTGATCAAACCTAATCTGTTCTCGACTAGCTACATAGTTTATTTATATACATGTATATACTATATTGTTAATATTTTATTATCCTTCAATTCTAAATTTTAATATATAAAACCTTGTTTTGCAACTTAATGGTGTAGAAAATAAAATAGTCACATGGTAGAATATATTTGGATGTTTGTACTCAGCTTTAAATTCGGTGTATCTTTTCAAGTTTTACTTAATGGTTAACTATCAAGTGGTTGTTATTCATAATTTTATTTTGAAACATGCAGTTGGATGCCATTAAGAAACTTCTGGGTGTATAAGTGGTTTTAGCTTGATGGATTGTTCAAGATTTATTCTTTGGAACGTGATGGAACCCAGAACCAGTCCACGTTGGCTCAAACCAAATGCATTAATTTAGGTAACATATGGGTCTTAATATACCCAAACCAACCAAAGAACCAATGGATCTTTTGATATTTTATTACTCGAAATCATACCAGGCCTAATCGTTCAATTGACCGGATATGAAATAAAATCGAGACACCAAATCCAACAAATCTGGGTCTGGGTTTACTGAAATCTAAACCCGACTCGACCCAATAGTACACCCCAAATCAGATAACTCTTGGTATCAACTCAACAGGGAAATAGAATAATTAGCTGAGATTGGTTCGGCATTCAGATTTGAAGTCTCCTGCAGCTAATGATGAAGCCATCAAATGTGAGACATGGTGTGATTGCATTGACTGGGAGAAATGGAGGGAAGTGGTATGATGGAGACACTATGGGTGTTGGTGGCTATTCTAAATCACCATCAGAGGACAAATCTAAGTGATCCAATGAGCCCCATCCTGCATAAATGAACACTGAATCAACCATTGGTTGACCTACAATTGATGGATGAGCCTAATGTCTTTTGTCTCAGCTAGTCATCGCAGTCACTTTGTCTCTTCTTCCGCTTCTAAGTGTACTCCCCGGATGCATAAAGCTAAATAGAGGAAGAAGATGATCAACCTTGTGTTGCAAGCTGAGGTGAAGAACTCCAGTGTTTCTACTGGCCTTGACTCAACTATGATGAGTATTTCGATAAATTGCCCAAAGAATATATGATTACCATGGGGAAAGATTGCGGCACTATGGTAGGTTAGACTACGTTAGCAGAGTTAAGAAGCTTGTAAATAGTGCATGTTGTGGTTCTAATAATGTGGAGGGCACCAATAGTCTCACATCGATTGTGAGTCAATGGGGATTCACGCTTATAAAGAGGAAAAAATCTTTTCCACGTGAGGTGCTTTTTAAAGGACAAAACCGTGAAGCCCATGGGCCAGAACGGACAATACTTCATGTGACGAGTTGAACCCTTGTCTACAACAATGCAATCTAGTTGCTTTGTGGCCTCATCCAAATGCAAAGTGCTCCTGAATTATTTCTAGATTTTCACCTTCAGGATTTTACTGGCTGTTTTTGGTTGGCTATAAGCAATGATGAAATTATATGCTTTTATAAATCAAAGTTATCTAATATTCTTGGCTGTTTTGGTTGGCTATAAGTAATGATGAAATTATATGCTTTTATGAATCAAAGTTATCTAATATTCTTGATCACACTCTCAGGACAAGTGGTGGCCATGTTAGGATCATTTGATGGACTGGTGGTGCCCTAATTCAATCACTTCAACCACTTCTATAATTAGATCACCCTAATACCATCACTTGACTCAGGGTGCAGACGCCGCAGAAGTTGTTTTGAGAGAAGTGTTAGACTACAAGTGCATGGCAGTATATTTTCTTGCTCCAATCTGCTACTAACAAGTACATAGCTGTTAGCTCCAAGAACATACTACAAGTGAATGGGGCCAACTGCCTCTGATCTGGAACCTATTGAAAATAGCTCAATTTAAGTATGTGTTAGAATTGGATCACAAAGTATCATGAACTAAACTTGAACACCTAGGACTAAGAAACTATATTTCGTAACTTTACTTGAATCTAATACTTTTTCGCTTTTAATAACAGTCAATATCAGTTTATGTTGTTGATCATAATTTGGATGTGGTTGCTAATTGCTATTTCGTACTTAACATGCTCATAACATAATTTTTGAGAGAAAGGATTAAATAGAGATGTATGATCACTTGGACAAGCCACAATTCACTAAATATTTGTAATATTAAGTAAACTTCTCCATGTTAGTTATAGTTTATACGTGAATTATTCTTGACCTTGTTTGATCTCAAATACTTGATGGATGGATAATAATTTCTAAATCTAATATGAGATAATCCACATTAAAATGAATTAGACTGAATTTTTTTTTTTAACCTGATTCAAATATGAATTAGATTTAGAAGAAGAAACTCATACAGCTTTTTTTTATCATCCTACACAGCAAGACTGGGACTTCAAAACCGTTGCCCAGTGACAAGCTCCATCACAAAGGCAAAAGCCAAGCACAAATTGGAAAATCCATTGCAGATATATATTATTATCTTAAATAGTTTGCAAATGTATATGATCCAATCCAATCAAAACATACCATAGCAAAACTTCTTATAGACCAATACATACACCATGAACATAAACAATTATAGAAACAAACATATAGCACGAAAAAAATCAAGAGATTGGAGGAAACACATTGGTAGGGTTCTTGGTAACTGCATAGAGAATGTCAGAGTATGAAACCACACCAACTAAGATGTCATCCTCCGACTCAGCATCAGTAACCCAAACATGTGTAGCCCTGTGGGATAGCATCTGGGCCATAACTGCTGCCAATGAGCTGGTGTGCTTGCATGTTAATGGCGCACTCCTCCCCCTGTACATGCTCCTCAGCCTCCCCACTGCCACCTGGTTTGCTTGATTGCTGAAGAATCCAATACTCCTGCTGCTGAACTTTCTCGGCCTCGGAGAGGTCCCAGTGTCCTCCACCGTGGAGTTGATAGTAAAATCAGGAAGAGAGATTGGTGTTGTTCCATTATCATCTGCACCCATGACAAATTGTCCTGCTGATAAGCTTGACATAGCCCATGCAGCTGCTAAGAAGTCGCATTTCCATAGTTTGCATGCAGAGATATCACCAATTATCTTGTGAGTACCATCAGAATTCGTCTCAACAACTGCAATGGCACAAGGGTCTTGAGGGATCTTACGAACTGCTTCAAGGGCAGGGGAGGAGGCTTCAATATAAGCATAGCATGGAGTAATGGCGCCAAGGGAGGAGATGGAAGATAATGGGAGAGGGGCAAGAGCACCAGGCAGCCAATTAGAAAGCGAACCACATCTTCTCGAGAGAGGAGGCAGAACTTATCATCAGGGAGAGAAGATGAGGATGGTCGGCCACCACTACTAGTGGCACCCGGAGATGAGGTATTAATGTTCTTGAGCCATCTGCCATTATATAGAATGGAGAAGCGCTTGCTGAAACCTTTCCATGCAAGACTTTTTCGCACGAGAAGGCGCCTTACTCCCTGCTTCATCATCTCTAAAGCATCGATCAACCTTGCAAGTCAAAAACAAAACTTGAATTCACACATAGAAATGGATTAAAAGGAAGTATGAAGAAAATAATAATGATAAGGGATATAATAATAGCATGCTAGCTCCAGATTAAAAGAAATCCTTCTCCACCATAAACATTTTCTGGGACACTGGGAAAGTACACTATCATTTGAGAAATGCAAATTTGGTTGTCAAGTTTTGCATTCGCTTCTTCGTCTGGTACCACGAAGTTGAAGAGAATTTTCATATATTTGAGAAAACATGAATGATAATTGGTGTTAAGCAAGAAGCTAGGCCTGAGGCCACAACTGAAAACAACCAGACCGAAAGCCAACATCAGAGTAGATGCTAAAGTTGGTAGGGCAGGACAGGAGCCATATCAAGACTCGCAGTGAAAAGCAGTCAACAGTTTCTTGTTTCCATTGAAATATGTAAGGAGTAAAGAAATGCTGGGAGATCTGGCTTCTAAAGGTGTAAGAAATAATCCTTCATTCAATATTAACTATCAAACTGGATCAAAGATGATTTACTTGAAAAAAGAAAGATCACTAGATGTGGCTAAACTCCAAGATCTGATATTTCTGAAATAAGTAGTTCAAAAGGAAGTATGGCAACTAAATTTTACTGATTACAATCAGCTAGTACAAATATTTTAAACAAAGGAACAAAACCAACAGGAAGAGGATTCTGTTAACTCATTTAGCTTCTCTACTGCAAGTGCCACAATGTTACATGGAAACCACAAGATACAAGCATTTGGGAAACTCAAACATATTAAAGGCTCTAATGGAAACTGTGAAGATTCTTAAGCCAGTTTCAAATTTAAGATGGATCTTCAAGCTCAAAAAGCAGTAAGCTAAGATCCGGTGCTGCTAGAGTATTAATCAAATTGACTGAAAGACAAGCACAAGTCCTTTTGCCTAGCCAAAAGCCGTCAAGAACTTGTGCAATGCCACAGCACAACTAAAAACTCAGAACAAAAGTAGAAGGAATTTGCAAAATAGCAAAACTCATGCAACTTAAAAGAAACAACAAGCAGATAATACAGAACATGTTAGGTGGCATAGAGTCATTAGGGAAAAGAGCTGCGATGAATTAACAACCGCTAGCAAAGTTTAACCATGTTATTTAATCAGTCAATGACAAGTACAGAATGCAAGTGTTAAATAAAATTAAAGCCTAATAGAATATATCAAAGCAAGAGAGAAATTTTCATCAGACGGCACCATTCTACGACAAAGGAGAAGAAATACTTATCCCTTGTAAAATTGGAATTATAATCACAAACTATAAACGGAACAAATTTAATATTCACATATAATCAAATGCTATAATAATACTAAAGAAAAAAGAAAAAACAACAGTAACAACACCAAACTTCACATACATATAATTACTACATAGACAGAGGAAAAAAGTTCAAGATATTAAAGCCCCCAAATCGCATAACAAAGTAAATAAAAATAAAAAATCACCACAGAAGCAAGATAAAGTTCCTGAGAATATAACGGAAAAAGGGTACAAAAGTATATTAACAGGTCTGCATACAGGAGATTGCACAATAAATCAGGAATATATGATAGATGATACGCATGCATTCTTGCCGATGATTATGTAAATGTCTACTTCTACTATATATAATTTGGAAGGCTTAAGGATCCAGCATGAGGCCAGCCTCCAAACACTAAAGCCTTCCTTGTGAGGATGCTCTTGTATTGTTCTAATAGTACTGCTGCACCGATAAAAAAACATCGCACACATGCATACACGTTCCACATCCACATCTTCACCTCCCTCCTTTATTCCCCTTCACCTCACCCCTCTACCATCAACATCCTCATGCTCACCATTCATTTCCCTTGTTTTCCAACAACTCTACCCTTGCGGACATCATTTGTCAATCCCACCCATCCAACATCCTCCTCACCATCAGCCATGCTAACCCCTAGATATGGTATGTATTCCAATCTTCATGATTATGCAACCTAACATCACATTCATCATCTCAAAAGACTGTAGGTGATAGATAGGTGGACCTAGAGGGTGGGGGAAAGCAAGAGAAATTGACTTAGCTACAGTCGAACGGATCTCCACTCACATCCAGTCAGCAATAGATTGGACATTGAGGGTTCCACATCAATGGTCTAAGCCATTAAATATCATTTACCACCTCTAAACTATTTATACATCAAAAATCATATGATTTGAAAGTCCCTAGCCTATGCATCAAGTGGTCAAAAAAATCGTGAATTTAAATAACATAAAATGATACATGATTTTTTGACCATTAGATGCATAGGCTAGGGTAGTAGATCACCTCCAATGGCTTGGATCATCAATGTAGGACATCAATCATCCAATCTAAATATGATTGGATCTGAGTCAGCATCTAGTCGAGTATAGCCAAGTTCCATATATAAGGTGAGCCTTGGTACAACAACAATGTTGCACCATTATGACTTAGAGGTCATGGAACCGAAACACAAAACAATCTTTCCACACACGAGGGTAATTGCATATATCTAACCTTCTGCAATGATAGGTTTGTGTGTGTGTGTGTGTGTATTAATTACATACTATTTTGGAAAAAAAACACTGAAAAAGTCACATTTCATTCCAAAATCAAATTGTTTGGAAAAACAATTAAACAATCAATTTCACATATAAATGCATTAAATATGGAAACATTTGCATGTGCTTGAATATGTGATCATTTCGGGCATGCTTATAAGCAAGGTTTAAAGTCTCAATATTAGTATCTACATTTGTACTTTATTGGTATTGTACAATACCATACCAGTGCATGGTACCCTTGTTGGTGCAGGCACACCGAATATTAGATGTAGCAACGTGTATCGGTATCCTACATTGGTACTAGCACTTTAGTTGTATGTTGCAGTATGCTAGCATGGACTGTTTCATACAGCACTTCAACCCATGCTTGTGAGTATATGCATGCAACTTGCCTTGTGATTGTTTTGCTAGAATCAAAAGATATATAATAAACAACATGGCAAACCATATTTCTCAAGTCCATCATACTTTACATCTCTTGTGACAAATAGCATGTTTTGAGCATTCAAATAAGAACTTGCTCTACTACTAAAACCTAGCATATTATATCACATCAATATGAACAGCCATTACACATAGGCAGTATCAAATTTTTATTTAAAAATGATGCATCAGCTAATATGAACAGTATTAAATTGGATTAAATGAAGAAATACAAAAAGAAAAGAAATTCATAAGAGATTGTGGTGGCTTTGCTGAGTAATGACAAAAGCAAATTCATCCTAATAAAATAAAACATCAAGGAGGCATAATTATGCATATTTTGACAATGTCTCAACTCATATAAGCCAGCTCAGAGCAAAACTAATACACAAACAAGCCATTGCTAGCATATAGTCATTGTAAATTTTATTGTGCAAGCAGTCGCAGAACATGATATATATTGTGTGGCATATTTCGATATAGATAGTATCAAGGTTTAAATTGTTAGGTCAATACCAGCACCCACACCGCTCAACACTCAACATAATGCCCATTTATTTAAAATATAGTTAAAGAAAAGATGTTGAAGGCTTTTCTAAATTCCCTTTTTATTTGAGCCTAATGTAGCATGTGCTGGCATGCTTGCTAGAACCAACACAAATCCTTGGATACAATAGCGAGTATCAGCTTTTTTAAGAATGTAACAAATACCAGTTAACAGGTCAGGGCAGGCACCTTATAATTGCTTATAATGATAAAGTATATTATGATACTGTCTTGGGAAAGTATACAAAGTATATATCATATTATTAAAGTGTCTTCCTAGATTATCAATTTATACAAAATGGTTATCAGTCTATTTGTCAATTATGCTTTAAGTTGTTCAATCTCACTATTATCAAGGATTGGGGACATCTTCTAGATAAAACTTTATCATAAAGAGATCAGAAAAGATAGCAACTTCTTTTCTTCGTGTCTGAGTAAGCCATGAATAGAACATTGATGATGCTTTAAGCTAGAAATGTGAAGCCAATGGTCCCTTATTCATGTTAAATCTTATGGTGCAATCATAATTTAGGGTGAGATTTTCAAACATGATGTTATAGCTCAAGTATCAAGCTTTCTCACTTTTGGTATGTCCTCAGTTTTGATGAGCCATCTCAAGAGAAGCTGTCATGACAACAAAGTGCTTTCAAATCAGATTATTTTGCTACATTACTAATGGCATTATTTGATCCATTTTGAATTACCATCTTGCTAATTTAAACCTTTCAACAATGCCGACAGTGTGATTGGAAATGGTGGCTCTTGCCCCTCATTTTCCATTGACCAAATAACAATTATACCTTATGAGTAACCACAATCAATCTAGTGGAATTTCAAAATGAAAGAACAGGTGTATGTTCACCTTATCCTGGATTAAGAAATCTTAAACCCACTAACCAAACAGAGAATTGAGCTTTCAAGTGGTTCTCCACAAAAAATAACCATTCATTTGTTCAAATTAAAGTGCAACTGTACGTCTAAGTCTCCTTTCTCCCCCTTTTTGGGGTTTCCTACCTTCATCAATAGAAGTGTGGTATACATGCTTGCCTAGGGGAAGAGAACTGTGCAAGTCATCACTGATGCGCTACAAAGCTCAGTAATTTCTATGTGGGTCCATCAGCAACAGTCAGATGGGGCCATCACAAGTCTACTATTGGAGCAATACAGTGGACATAGATGTCTTTCACCTGCATGATCATGTAGATTTAGCACCATTCTTTTGATTATCACCTTAATATGGTAACTGACTAAGAACTCCCTCTCCCCCCCACCCCCTCCTTTGCAGTCTTGCTCAATTAATTGATCATTCTTTATATTGAAAGAAAAGGCAACAAATCAGTGAAAACTATAACCTCAGATGCATCATGCCATGATTGTATATTTCTATGCATAACTACCTTAAATTATTAGAAGACAAATATAACATAGTCCACATGATCAGCACAACCAGCACCCAGACAAATATATAAATGGAAAGTTATTTCTGTACCAAAAAGCATTATATAATTGGAAATGCTTATAAGTACACAGCCGCTAAATTTAAGTCATATGCACAGATAAAGTAAGCAAAGATTCACATGACCGCCTCTCGTCAACCCAGTCATCAGCCTAACCAGAAACTAGGAACCAGTTCTCAAATCCGATATAATCAACTCGATCAACATATCGGCAAATTAACACATAAAACATAAAACTGCAAAGAAGAAAACTAATAGATGATTCAAAGTAATATTTTCATATCAGATCAATAAACCCTCAATTTTGAAACAATTAACCCTTAATCAACCACCAAATCTATCAAAAGTTCATCAGCTAAATAAAAGCAGATCACCAATCTCAAATCCAACCGAATTAGCAAAAATCCATCAAAACCAATAAGCAATCCAAAATATACCAAATTTGTCCCAATTTCTCACAAAATCCCACCTTGTACCGGGATCGACCTCCTTCAAGAGGGACGGATTGGGCGTGACCACCTCGGAGACCGGCGTCCTCATCGCCTTCTGGTGGTCCCCGCCGCCCGCGCGAGGAACGCCACCACATCCAACGAGTTAAGCATCCCAACGAACCTCGCCGCCCTCGGTTCCGCCGTCGGCAGCGGCTGCTTCTGCGACGGCACCCGCCGCCGCCAGACGGCGATCGCGCCCTCGGCACAGTCGCCGATGGCGCGGATGGCGGCCTCGAGGGTCTCCGCCTCGGAGAACTCGGCGAGCTCGGGCTTCCCCACGGTGAGATCGCCGACGACGTGGTGCAGGAACACCAGGGCCATCGGATGGCCGGCGAGAAGTTGGGGTTATAAAAGGGAGTGGAGAAGGGTGAGGTGGAGGAGGAGGGAGCTGCTGATGGGCTTGGAACGGGTGGAGGGCGGTAGGCCGATTGTGTTCCCGGAAGGAGGAAGAGGAGGCTGTGGACACCGCCGCCAGCGCCTAGGGAGGTGACGGGACTTGCCATGGGATCCAAGAGACGCCCATCAACAACGGAGGAGAGAGAGAAGGGTGGACTCTTCGCCGGGTTTTGGGAAGGGAGAGGCCGCGTGCAACGTGCCTACGTCTCAGCGGACGGGGTGATCTTATAGAGTTGTTTGGACGTCCTCAACCGTTGGATTGAGGCGTCACATAACGGCCGTTACGGTTTAATAACGGTTGTCATAACGGTTTCTTGGGATTTTTTTTTTTTTTTTCCTGTTTCTGGTGAAAGGAAAGGGATATATCCACAAGGGACTGCCGACCAAGAGAGGGCAGAAACAGAGGCTTTGTTTTTGCTATCGCAAAAGGAGGATCTTTATCAAAATAAGATTAATTTTAAATAAATTATTAAAATAATATTTTTAAAATTATTTATCAAAATTTATCCATAAAAAATTGTTCTATAATAAAACGATTTTGGATGCCAACTAACCACCTTCTACGTTATGTGGATAGGTGAGTCAGCAAAAAAAATCACCTTTTGATAGGACGGCTCATAAAATCGTCCTATCAAAGACGACTTTATTTATTTTTTATATTATATTAATATACATATAATATATAAAATATATTATATGATTATAATATATTATATAATTATTATATTTATTATTATATATTATATCATTATAATATAAT
>KE505050.1:343934-377898 GCA_000441515.1 Elaeis oleifera | reverse complement strand
AGCTATTACGGTTCAGCTTTTAGTTCTAAAAATACAGGTTCAAAATTTAATTTTCAAAATTTCGATTCGATTAAATTGAAAAATCGAATGCACGTCCTACCCATGGACAGCTTGCAGTCATCGTTTGTCCACGCTAGCATGCTAAGATATTGTTTAACGACTAGTGAGAGGAAAAAAGCCCACGTTAATCGGCACTTGTGCAATTACGTGGATGAAAGTTACTAATTAGCAACCAACGACCAGGTTAAGACGTTGCTACCTTCTTGGGACCAGCAATTTGCAGCCACAAGGTTGGGAGGGTCCCTACTACGTACCATTGCCTTCGGATATTTTGCCACATTTATCTCGATAATGGCATGGCCCTACCATCGTGGACTATTTGTAGGATTTTCTTCTACGTAAATACTTCCAATGAGTGTCATCTAACAACCCACATAGTAGCAGTGGCTTCTTAAGTACTATTAGTTGTGCATAAAAGATAAAAAATGTATTCCCTACGTGTGGCTTCTAAGCATGCAAAACGATCTTTCTTTTCTGCATTGGAGGAAAAGGCATAGTTTTGTTGTCTTCACACAAGATCTCTATCCGTGGATGATAAGGATATGAACTCATTCAAAGGGACAATGGCCAACATGTACTTTTCATTGTCTAGGCAATAATGGAACCTGCAGATTGTAATGTTAAGGGTGAGAGGAATGTAGGAACTTGTAAATGGTAAATAAGAATGGGGAAGCTTCCTGAAAGCTTATCATCTTTACTTGGGTTGGTTAGTCCAAAAACATATGGACAAGCAGTTTTGCTCTATTAATAAATAACACATTATACCCTATTTCACATCAAAAGGGATAATAGGTGGCAGGTACATTAATTGATCTTTACACATAATATTGTAAGTGTGTTAATTCTTGTTGCATGAGAGAGACCCACATAAATATAATTATCCAGATTCAGATTCAAATATTTGGGAAAGCACCGCCCAAGAAACTATAAAGATGAAATTCTAATTTTATCTTTTATTGTAATAGCAAATTGTTAGTGATTATTATGTACATGCAGCTTTACTACATGTCAAACTCTTAGATGGGATAAATTATATCATTCACTGAGGGTTGATTCCTCTTGCAAATCCTAATTTACATGTTTGACTGAGTCCAATAGGACTAAATGTGCTCTTGGACATTCAAGGTATATATATATATATATTGCTACAGGCGGACAATCATACCATTCTAATGTGAGTACAATCATCATAAACAAAATATTATGCAGGGCTCATGGGCAATTATTATCCTAAGGCTAGGTCCAGTCTCCGATATATTCAACAACAAAAGATGCAATTCAATCTGTCGCACTATTCACCTCATGGAAGACATACCGAACAGACACGACGATGGAAGGATGAAAGAACTCCAAATATCATGGAGGAGTGGATGATCCTTCAGATGCTTCATCTCGTTTCAGATCCAGTTGATGATTGTTGTTGAATCATCCTCAATGAAAATTCTCTCCATCCGCAACTCCTGTCTGGCATAGATGATATCCACCCAAGCGGCATGAAGCTCTGCTCCCAGGATGGGAGGCTTTATAAGGTGTGAGCCCTCCACCACCAGCAACCTGACATGCAAACCCCGGATGACATAGTCTGCACCACCCTTGCTGTCATTAATACTACCATTAAAATTAACCTTGACAAACTCCGACGGAAGGGGCTTTCAAGAAATGAAAAGAATCTTTCAGATCGCTGCGGACGCAGCATGGGGTCCTAAAAATTTAGGATGTCAAGGACACGGCCAACAGTGTCAAAATGGTTGTACTTTGTAGCTAAGCAATAAGTTCTCTCCAGCACCTGATGCATAGCCACAACCTCGGCTTCGAAGACTGGATTGCTCTTGAAAAATCAAATCTGATAGGCGACATATGCCATTCTATCTCTCTAGGTGCAGATCGAGAAAGGGATCGCATCCAGAAAGGGATTCAGCCATAGGCTGCTGCTCACCCTAAGGCTGACCCCCGCCATCCTCCAAATTAACCTCACCCTTGGATAATGAAGGGGGTATGCTTCGTCAACTCATCCTCTAGCCCATAAATCAAGTAGGTAGACGGATACTCTATGCCCCTATCCTTAAGAAGCATTCACTCCAAAGCTAATCCCAAGCAACCTTTTCGAAAATAATCTGACCTTGGGATGGACAACCACTCTCCAGATCCAAATAGCCTCGACCCTCCTATCGGTGCTAGCTTGCTCATGTCGATGAGGTCTCTCACAGAAACTTAGGGCAACACAATCGGCCCCATACCCTCAAGTCCTAGCTTTGATGGGCAAAATCGGGATAACAAGAATCCTATCAGTAAGCTGACCGCCAAAGAGATGGATGGCATCCTGTGCCCTCCAACCCCTGTCATCGACAGTGATCTAGTCGCAAATTCGTTGATGGTCGTCCACATTTATGTTGATGTAGATCGGTCACATGAGAGAGGCAAGCTGAAAATCAAAATATTCTGGCTCACATCAATTGAAGTCCCGTCCCCAATCTACCATCAAACCTAGGCCACCACTGTTAGGGAGCAGGCATAAATCTCCTTTCAAATGGAGTAGCCGTGTTCAATCCGAATCTAAGACCCCAGACTCTATGCCCCATACTGAGTGCTCATCATCCTCCACAACCAATTAGGATGGATAAGAAATTTAGTAGCATATCTAGCAATCATAACCTCTTTCTGACTAGCAAGGACTAGATATTCCTCATGCCCCCATCACACATGGGCTGGTAGACCACATTCCAGGGTTGCAGGTAAAGCCCATAACTACCTTACCTTGAGCCCTATAGGAAATTTCGAAACTGCTGCTCTAGCCCTTTGAGATAAGAGCTCAGCACAATCATATTCATCAAGAGGTAGATTAGAATGAAACTCAGGATCAATCTTACAAGGGTAGTTCTACCCATTATGGAGAGGGTATTGGCTTGCTAGTCGTTGAAGCGATCCTGGATCTGCTGCTCCATAGGCCAACAATCGATCCTTCGAAGTGTCCATCCTGTGATAGGAACCCCCAGATAGGTCAGGAGCCCCATCTGCTCTGGTATCCCCAGCCTGTCCCGAATCGCCTATTTCATTTGGACCTTTGTCTTAGGGCTAAATGTAACAGTGGATTTTGCAAGTTGATAAGATAGCCAGAAGTCCGATAGCAGGCCTCAACAATAGTCGCAAAGTACCTCGCATTTCGGATCGAAGCTTAGCCAATGACCAAACAGTCATCTGCAAAAAGAAGGTACGAGAGTGACTGAATCCCAGAGGAGGCCAGTAGGGCTCCAGCTTCGACCCCTGAACCGCCGTATATAATATTTTGGAAAAAATTTTGAAAAGCATATTTTTAGATGAAAGAAAAAACTTCATGTCATCGGGCGGTGGAACATAAATAATGAATTTTCTAAATTTAGGTTGTATTAAGCATCATTGTTACTATTTTTTGATAACAAAATATGTTTAGTGGTCAATTTTTATAAAAAAGTAAAACATATTGTTATTTTTTTAAAAAAATAGTTATAATTTCTCTAATATTTTCTAAAATATGTTTATCTACTATGACACCTACAATGTACATCTATCAATATAAAATTTATACAAGATGGTTAATAGGAATCTAAATTCAAAAACTAGTGATTGCTAAAAACACCATGAAAATATAACATCGTTGTTATGACATATGTCCATAGAAATATGAAAAAATAAGTCCAAATGATATCAACAAGCAGCTTCTAGTTTGTTGTATTCTCTTTTAGCCCCATATTACCTTGAACTTAATTCATTTATTATGCTAAGAGAAGAAAACAAGGGAGGAAGTGTATATTGAATTTTATATGAATTTATTTATCATGTTAAGAGAAGAAAACTAGGAAGGAAAAAAGATAAAATCATTATATATTGAATTGTAAATAAGTTGCTTGTTTACAATAGTATATACATGGTGTATATATAACTATAATAGACTTTGAGTATAATAACAATTTTATTAGAGACTTTGAATATTGCAATGACTCTATTGATATTACAACTTGACCACATTAACATCATCCCTTGAACTCAAGATAATAAGGTAGAAGCAAGCTTGAGTATGGAAACTACCTCAAAAATGTTCAGGTGGATGAGCTTTGGTGAAAATATTTGCAATTTGGCTAGTGAAGGAAATAAACGAAATTGTATGGTATCATGACTAATGTATTGGTAAATAAATTGACAATCAATTTCAATATATTTAATATGCTCATGAAAAACATCATTATAAACAATTTGAATGACACATAATTGGTTATTATAGTAAAAAATGTAGCACCATGATCCTCTAATAACCATCTGAGTCTGAGAAGTTCATTAGTAGCATCAATAATAGTCCTGTGTGTAGTCTTGGTGCTAGACTTGGAGATGACAATCTGCTTCTTATTATGTCAAGATAGGAGAGTCACTTTAAAAAATAATTGCCTATAGTAAAGTATTCATTAGTAGGATCACCAATCCAATCTGCATTAGTATAAACACTCAAGCGAAAGGAAGAATTAATAGTAAAAAATGCAAGTTATGAAATAGAATATTCTTGACATAGCATAGATGTGCAAAATAGTAGCATAATGAGTGGATCCTGGATTTTCATAAATTGACTGATGATATGATGGCACAAGCTATGTTAGGGAGAAAAATCATAAGATATATAAGACCACCAACTAATTGTTTGTAACAAATACCATTAAAAAGAGGAGCTTCAATAATAGGTCTTAATTTGGCATGAGCCTCAAGAGGTATAGAAATAATCTTGCTATATGTTAATCCAGCACTAGAAATGCAATCAAATGCATAATTGGCCTATAATAACTAATATCCATCATAGTTAGATGTAACCTTAAAATGCAAGAAGTAACTCGGTGCTCTCAAATTTTCATCTCAAATTTTTGATTTAGATACCGTTTGAGATCATGAATGCCTGTGAGATCATCCCCAGTTATAATTGTATTATCCATATAGAGTAATAATAAGAAAATAAAAAATATAAAATCATAAGAATTGTAAGTAAAACCAAATTGAGAGACAATGGCATGGAATTTTGCAAATTAGGCATGAGGAGCTTGCTTCAAACCATGTAAAGTGTGACGAAGCTAGAATAATTTATTAGGTGGATGAGGATAATCTAGTGATGGTTGCATATACACTTCTTTGGAAAGATCATATTAAAAGAGAAAAATAAGAGAGAGAGAAATATAAAATCTCTATATATTGAATTGTATATGAATTACTTATTTACAATAGTATGTATATATTGTATATACAAGCCTAAATATAATAAACTATGGACATGATAACTACTCTATAGGAGACTTTGAATATGATAACAACTCTATTATATTATAAGTTGATTACACTAGCATATTGCATTTGACTTTATGCTTTATTTGTTTGAATACTCTACTAGAATATGCTACCTTATTAAGGTTGCACATCATCATCTACTATAATATTCTCCCTCTCATATTCTTGAAAAAAGATCTCTCTTGCGATGTGCTCCCTTGCTAAGATTGTGAGATTTATGAAATTGATATATATGTCTCACTTGCTTAATTGCTAGTCTATACAATTTAAACAGATGATGCACTTATGAGAGGACATTGATAACATCTTATAAAATATTGCTGAATTTTTTTTATATGCATGTCCTCCTAAACATTCAACTTTATATAAATACCCTTACAAAATTGCTATTTACATATATACCTTTATAATTTTTTTAAAAGATATTTCAAACATTCTAATTTTAAACCATTAATTTTTAAAAGTATGACCTGATGTTAGCATATGTGCAAAAACAAAGAAAAGAAAAGTATATCTACCAAATAATTGTTTATAAGGGTATACATATAAATAGCAATTTTGTAAAGATATTCATACAAATTTGAATGTTTAAGAGGTTATATACATAAAAATTTAAAAATTATAAGTATACATTTTAAGTAGTTAATGTAGGCATTTTAAATAATGATATACTTTAAATAGTTGATATACTTGAATCTAATATATATGTTTAAAAAGGCTTACAAAATTATAAATATCGGCATGCAAATTTAAAATTGGTGATCTACATATGTTCAACTATTATGCATATATAAGGAACGAGATCACTTGCATAATTTTAAACATAACAAATAAATATTATTGTAAAGTTAAGCATATATGGATCACTAGATTTATTTGAAGATTCAATACAACTACTAGCATAACTTATTATCACTATGATAATGGTTTATTTCCTCACATCCATCAAATCTATTTTTTTATTTTTATTTTTTAGATTTTTTTCATTTGTGGTGGCACCAAAATGCCACTATATATGCATGGATACCTCATCTATTTATTTAGAAAATAAAGACTGTTAAAAAAAAATTTAGTTCAATACATTGCATTTGAATTGATAATCTTCACCAACTACTATCAATGGTTATGGGTGGTGGTGGAGATCATCGATGATGTTTGGTAATGATGAAGAGTGATGGGCAATAGTAGAAATCATTGATCATGATAGACGATAGTTGAATTGATGGATGATGGCACTGGATGATGGTAGATATCATTAGTACTAATAGACAATAGCAAAAGTTATCATCAATGATAGTAGATGGATGTAAAGAATGTAAATGATAGTAAGTAGTGGTAGAGATTATTGATGGTGGAGGGTGTTGGTTGACTTCGGTAGAGCTTATCTTTGTTAGAGGGTGATAGTGAAGATTGTTGGTGGTCATGGATGGTAGTAGAAATTATCAAGGATGGTGTTTAGTGGTAGAGATCATTAGGGGTGGTAGGTGGTGGTGAAGATTGTTGGCGATGGTAGTTGATAATGGAGATGACCATCAGCTATCATGAATGGTGATAGAGATCATCGATAATAATAGACAAGAAGTCAATACAATGATAAGTAATGATAGAGTTTGATAATGATGGTGGATAGTAGTGAAGATTGTTAGTGGTAATAGAAAATGGTCATGATTGTTGAGGGTGGTGGCTAAGGCCGGTAAAATATAATCCAACCTACCAATTCGATCCATGTTTGATCTATCATAAATAAGTTTAAATTTAGGCTAAATAGATCGGATCATAAATAGGTCGTTCTGTTTAATATTTGGATCAGATTTATGTTTCATATATCTGATCCATTTAACCCATTTAATCCATTTAATATTCAGATTGGATTGAGTTAGATAACCCATTTAACCTGTTTAAGACATGTTTAATATGTTGAAAACCTACTTAACCTATTTCTAACCTGTTTAATCCGATCTGTTTAACCTATTTAATCCATTAAAAATCTATTTAACCTATTTGACCCATTTAACCTAACTTGACCCATTTAATAAATCGATTAAGCAGATCGAATCGGATTATCTATTTAATAAATAGATCAGGTTCAGATCTAAATTTTTGATCTATTTAACAAATATATTGAACTTAGGTTGATGATTTTTTGATCTAACTCACATTGATCCGATCTGTGTCCAATCCGATCTGACTCAATTGCCACCCCTAGTGGTGGCTGATAGTGAGATGATGGGTGTAATGGATGATGAAGGAGAAAGGTAGTTCCTTTCTCTCTCTATCTTCTCTCTTAAGCTATTTTTTTTATATTTTATTTTATATATGCTATATATGTGTATCTCACTCTCTTCTATCTATATCCTGATATGATATGGCAAAGTATATTTATTAAGAAAAATTTAAAATAATTTTTCTTACAAATTTAAAAAAAGAACACTCATGTAAAAAGTAACAATGGATAAGTCAGTAAAATAAAAAAAAATTAATGAGAAATATCTAATTGAGTTTAAACTTAAAAGTAACTATCCACTTAAGTTTCAAGTAAAAGATCATATCCATTTGAAACATAACTTAAAAATAATTATCTAAATAGGATAAAATGATCCAATTATCCTTACAGTTATAAAGCAATACTATACTATTATAAAGTTATACTACACTATTATAAAATAATACTGCATTATTGTAAAGTAATACTATAATAAAGAATACTATACTATGATAATGTAATACTATCTTATTGTAAAAGAATACTACACTAATATAATATAATAAAGTAATGGTATATTATTATAAAAAATACTATACTAATATAATGTAATACTATCTTATTGTAAAAGAATATCATGCTAATATAATACAATAAAGTAATACTCTATTATTATAAAGAAATACTACACTAATATAATATAATACTACTTTATTGTAAAGGAATACTGCACTATGATAATGTAATACTGTAGTATTTTAAAGGATATAAGGATAATTTTAGCCAAAATGAAAGGTTGCTTTTAACTTATGTTTGAAATATAATTGTATTATATTTCGAAAAAGCCAGAGCCCTGGAACACCTTTATAAAGAGAGCTTGAGTGTGTTTGTTAGGAGAAGTTGTTAGAGATTGTTGGACTATTGAACAGAATAATGGATGCACCTGAAACGTCCTTGTGTTTGTTAGGAGTTGTTAGGGATTGTCCTTGTGTTTGTTAGGAGAAGTTGTTAAGGATTGTTGCACTATTAAACAAACTACTGCGTCAATACTCTCTCACAAGCTTATGGGGGGTGCAATCACGTTAAGCTTGAAGCAAAGTTACTAGAATCTTGGTCGAGGAAGGGGCTTGGTAAATACATCCGCAAGTTGGTCTTTTGTCGAGATGAAGGACACTTGAAGCTACTTGGAGGCCACTCATTCTCAGGCAAAATGAAAGTCTATTTCGACATGTTTTGTTCGGATATGAAAACAAGTTAGTAACTAGATATGTGGCCTCGATATTATAACACCATAGAGTTGGAATGTCAGCAAGAGGTAGATGTAGCTCATAAAGAAGAGATTTAAGTCAAATAACTTCAATCGTTATATTGGCAATGGCTTTGTACTCTGCTTCGATACTCGATCGGGCAATCATGGCTCAATTTTTTGCACTTCAAGAGATCAAATTCTTATCGAGATAGATGGCATAGCCACTAGTTGATCTACGATTAAGTCGAGAGCTGGCCCAGTCAGCATCACTGAATGCTTGTAGATCTCGAGGTGAGTCATGATGGAACTATAAACCATAGTGCAAGATCCCCTTCAGATATCTCAAGATGCATTTTACAGTAGACCAGTGAGTCTTCGTAGGGCTGTGCATGTATTGACACACCCTATTGACTGCAAATGCAATATTTGGGTACAAGAGGGTAATATATTGCGGCACCCTCACCACACTCCTATACAAAGATAGATCTTGCAGTGCCAGAGATAAAGATGAAAGCTCGTCATTAGAAGCTATAGCGGTTGTGATCGATTTGGCTTCACTCATATTGGTCCGTCGCAGGACATCAAGAATATACTTCTACTGGGAGATAAAGGGAACAATCCGTTGTACTGTAGGTAAGTTCTAGGCTCAAAAAATAATAGACCTATCTAAGATCTCTGATAGCAAACTCTTGCTTGAGAAATTGCAGAATAGTAGAGATAACAGCGGCATCTCCTCTTGTTATGATGATATCATCGACATAAATTATGATGTAAATGGAACCTGCATCACTATGATGGAAGAACAAGAAAATATCTGTTCGTGAACTAAAAAAATTGTGCTGAACCAAGAAGGACCCCAACCGATGGGACCATGCTCTCGGAGCTTGGTGCAATCCGTAGAGGGACTTCTTCAGCTAACAACATAAGTGGAAGGTGTGGATGCTAGAACCCTGATGGTTGTTCCATATAGATAATCTCATTTAACTCACCATGTAAGAATGCATTCGAGATGTCTATTTGCTGTAGAGACCATCCAGAGGAGATGGCAAGGGCAATGAGCAACCGTATTGTTGTGATTTTGACAATAGGACTAATAGTTTCAGTAAAATCGACACCCTATTATTGATGGAAGCTTTTAGCAATCAACTAGACTTTATAGTGCTCTATCAAGCCATCTGGTCGCTACTTCAGTTTGAAGATCCATTTACAGTCTGTGACATTCATGTATGGATGTTGGAGATCTAAGTCCCAAGTGCCATTCCGGAGAAAGGCATCGAACTCGACACACATAGCAGTGTGCCAATGAGGATCTTTACTGTTTGCAAAAATAGGTGGGTTCCATGGGTAGTTAAATAGTAATAGAGAGAGCACGAAGAAGAGGATGCCGTTTACCAGTTGTTGGAGTAGCATCTGAGATCACTCATACCTTTCGGATCCCATCCCTGGATCGAGTGATCATGGGATGGCGCGGCGGTGCATCCTCTGCACCAGGCTGGTTTGCAGGGGCTATGGAAGTGGGCTGGTCTAGCATCGTGGTAGCAGAGGATAGGTGCTGTTGTCTCGCACTGTAGCTGGGCTTCAAGGATGGTGCACTTGATGCACTGGGCAGTGACTTAGCAGAGCCTTCTGATGTAGTGATCATATGATGGTCATGGGTAGGTGGCAGCGATGAAGCATCCGAGCCAAAGGGCTTAGCTGGAGGAAGAACCTGCAGGTTGTACCAAGTCATAGAACGCATTGTGCTTTGAGCACCATTAGTAGTATCTTGTTGAAAGGAAAAATGATGCTCATCAAGGACGACATCGCATGCTATGCATATGCAGCTTGTTGGAAGATGCAAGCAGCGGTAAGCACAATGAGAGTCACTATATCCTAGAAAAAAATATAAAAGAGAATGGGATTCAAATTTATGTGTGGAGTAGGGACGAAGATATGGATAGCATGTGCAATCAAAGATACGGAGAGAGGTATTGTGAAGTGAAGTACCAAAGAGTTTTCATAAAGTGAAATGTTGGATAACAAGGATGTAGGGAGGCGATTTATTAAGTAGACCACAGTGATGACTGCTTCGTCCCAATACTTATGTGGAACACTGGATTTGCTCATTAAGAAAGAACCGTTTCTACCAGATAACGGTGTTTGCATTCGGTGGTACCATTTTGTTATGGTGTATATGGGCACGAAAGTCGATAAGAAATGCCAATGGAATCTAAGTGCTGAGACAGACTTTGGTACTCACCTCACCAATCAAAATGGAGTTGTATCACCTTTTGATCAAACAAGCATTCAATATGTCTTTGAAAATGAATGAAAGTGTCAAGAACTCTAGATTTTTGCTTTAAAGAAAAAATCTATGTAAATTTGCTATAGTCATCAATGAAAATGACATAATACCAGCAGCCATTGCTTGAGGTGATCGAAGATGGCCCCCAAACATCCAAAAAAATTAAATCAAGTGGAGCATTGAAATTAAGGGAGAGGGAGGGAATGGCTACCTACGGCTTTTAGACTCATGGCAAGCAGTACATAGATGACTAGGAGTTTTATTTGTAACTGAAAAACGGTGCCTAGCTAGCATAAACAAAAGAGCCCTCGATGCTGGGTGACCAAGGTGGTCATGCTAAAGTGACGAGGATGCTCGTTCTCCAACTAGCGCACAAGGAGGTGTTTCTTGTTGGAAGCAAAAAATAATAGAGTATTAGATGTATATCCTAGAAGTCAAATTGGCTGACACTTGTAAAATATTTTTAGGATATAATTTATAATTTGACTTTGATATTAATAAAATTGACTTATTTCATTCACATTGTATTTAATAATATCTGTAAATCGTCCATTGGGTTAATAGGTAAGATAACACATATTCTCAAGGGTTGAGAATTTGAGACATGTGCTAATTTTAGTGAACTCATAAATTGCTCTCAATCATAGGATCATCATGAAAATGGTGATCGATCCAGAAGATTGATGTACGATCGCTTCTTTCGGATAGATGAGTCTTGAGTTTATGGTGTGGAGATATTGGAGTGAAAGTATAGATGTTGTTAAGAATAAGAGTACTGAGCATGATCATTTACGAACAGTCATAAAGATATCTATCTTCTCATCAGTGACATGCTCATAGCTGCAGTTGTGTGTTTAATTCTCTGATCTGAGATGCATCGACAGTTCACCTTGAGGGTGCTATAGTTTGACTATATCATAACTTAGTCTCTTAGCCATACGGAGCCTTGAGGTGTATGTTGGCTGTAGTATGATCATTGTAGAAATTGAATTGCATCAAGATGGGATCTATTGACCTCGGTAGAGGAGGAGCGGTCCTATGTAAATCATGAGATTGAGTCCAAAAGCCCATGACCATGGTAGTGTGAAAGATAGAAAAGAATTTCTATTGAATTTCACATCGGACTCGACTCGATTGATTCTATCGTATGACAGATGTGAGGTTTAATGAGTTTACCTTGACATCGATTCTATCAGGACTCACGATAGAAGAATCGAATCACATGATAACTGCACCTAGAGATTCATTCTTCAGTTCTGCTGGATTGTCACTACATACTGCTGGATTGCCACTAGTGGATTGTGGGACTAATTAGAATTATTTCGATGATCAATAATTTTAATTGGCAGAATTGAAAAAAATTTCGATTCGTCGAAAAGGGTTTTAATGATGTTGATGAAAGAGATCACAACGTATCTCACTATCAGACAGAATTGAACCTATGGGGTCACACAAACGAAGATTTTGATTTTGGATTGCACAATTAGGCTAAGTGTAGTCTAATTAGATTAGGAGCTATTGAGTCCTAGTATTGGGTTTAAGAAAACCATGCTAGCACATGGTTAAACATATTTTCTTCTCTTTAATTTTGGATTCTAAAAGATAGGATTTAATCAATTTGATGCAAGCTCCAATTTGGTTTCAAATATTGGTTCACCCAAATTTGAATTTGACCCAATTAGGTTGGGTTTGTGGGGGCACCAAATATTAGCGCCACCCAATGTTGTTCGACCATGTGATGGGGTGCACCCACATGGATTGGATCCATGTGTGTGTGTCACCCAATCAAATAAGAGAGAAGAGAGGGATAAGCCTCATCCATTAGTGGATAGGAAAGATATTTGATTTTACTTAAAATTAATTCAGATTTGAATTTAACTTCGAATTTAACCATTTGAATTTAAACGGAGGTGGATTAGAATGAGGCGACAATAACCTTATCCTATCTCCACTCCAATCTGAATTTTTTATTGGTTTTGTGTGATAAAATCAGGAAGAAATCAGATTGGGGTGGATATAGGGGAGTCCTTCTATTTTAAGATGTCTGATCTGATCAGATTCCTATAAAAAGGGATTCTTTCTTATCGATGAACTGGGTTATAGCAAGTAGATCATTTTCCATGCCTCCTTCCTCCTCCTTTCCATGCCTCCTTCCTCTTCTCTCTATGTTCTCTATCCTTCTTCCACATCCAAGGGTGTTGGATGACCCATCTGGTGGGTTCAAGGTGTCGAACGCTGTTAGGTCTACGTAAAGAGTCGAAAAGACTGCGATCAGGGGCTGATCGGAGTCCTATCGGAGATCAGATTTGAATCTGATTAAGGAGCTTACAGTTTCATCTAGAAGTAGGAGGATTGATCGAGGTGAAGACATCTTAGATCAAGTCCGAGTGGATACCTGTAGAGGTCGGACACGTGCGTGGCTCCACAACGAACCTCAGAGATCATCAGATCATCAATCGTGGAGATCATCTACCCACGCACGGTGATGAGATCACCTCTTATCTTTTATGCATGCTAATTTTTATTATTTAATATATTATTTATTATAATTTTATCTGATTTGGATCTAAGTCTCGCATGTCGGATTGGATAAAAAAATTTGAATTCCACTGCGTCTGATCTGACCCGATCCAATGCACCATCCGACCCTTCAACTGCTATCAAAGTTAGGTTGTTTAGATCTTAGATCTAAATTAGATCAGATCTGATTTAGATGTGATTTAAAGAGTGATTAGATCTGAAAATATTTAGATTAGGTTTGAATATTGCATGTTTAGTTAGATCTAAAATTATTTTAGATTTAAATGTGGACTAGATCTTTTTAATATATATGACATATGCGTAGATCTATTTTATTATCTAAGTAGTCTAGTACTCGGAATGAATGTACCATCAAACCGTCTGATCATAGGATGAAATAGGATTTAAAGACCCTCTCTTCTCATTTGATGGAGTGCTCTTATGGTGTGTAGGAGTGCCATGTGAATACATCCATGAAAAGAATCGTAAAAGAAAAACTTATTTTTTACAAAATTCTAGATCCAAAACTTTAGTTTTTGATGCATGATTAAGTTATTTAATTTTTAAAATTATTTTAATTACTAAATTGGAATTGTTATTATGCATAGATTGTAAGAAAATGTTGAAACCCTGAAATTTACTACTGGCACGCCTGCTGGGTTGACTCAATCCTTGTTTGAGTCGATCCAGTGCTCTGATGGGTCGGCTCAGTTTCCAACTGAGCTGACTAAGTTTTCAGATTGGATCAATAGAATTTCTATTTGTCACAGGATTAGTTGGCTTAGTTTTTGAACTGAGCCGACTCAATTTCAGGATGAGTCGACTCAGTCTTGTGTATAGAATTTATATATGATATAATATATGATCTAAATTGTTTAGACAAAAGATCCATGGACTTAATTAAAATTAAAATAGAATTAAAAGATCTAATTAGGAATTCAGATCCGACATAATTTCATAAATCATGAGTTCAAGGGTGTGGGTAGCTCAATTAGATCTAGTGGGAGTGGTTGATCAAACCGACTCAAGAGTTGACTAGGTTTGGATCAAGAGTGCTTCAGACCAACCCAATAGTTGTATGTTTGATTAGATCGATTAACAATTATATGTTATCGATCAATTTAAGACCTAATTTGGCTCAGTGGTTCAAGCCTGGGTCAATAATTAATCTGATTGATTTTAATTAATTAATTTGGTGTCTAAGGTAAGTACATAGATGGTGGTTCTTTAATTGATTCTATTGTCTGATCTGACCTACTACGTTGGTGTCTAAAGAAAGCAATGGAGGGACCCCCACACATCTTAACCTACCTAGTCATTTTGGAAGGTTGGTTTCTGTATTAGGTCAACTTGTTGAACTCGAGCTAGCCTATGTCACTAGATTAGTCATAACCTTTATGACTAATTAAGAAAGAGATCTAAATCAAATCTTTCTAATAACATATTAAGTCTAGCAATCTTCCATCATTGTAGTTATGCGGACCTTCCCAGAGTTGATTGTTCTCGACTGGATATAGTGGTTCAGTTGCATCGAAAAGACGCAACCATGACTATTAGGCATGAGATGCTGTGGATTGGAGATGGGACTGGGCTTAATATTTCGAATACGGTGAGAGTCCTAATGATGGATCTATTTCATGCAGACAATGGGTCTGACTTAACTAAAGAGTGGGCCAATATTTCAGATATGGTGAAGCTCATAAATTAGAGATCGATATTGCCTGCAACGTATTTAGAAAAATACTGGACAAGAGTTGTCCACTTATCAATCGACCCAACATCAATAATTGTTAGGTGAGGTGGTGAGTTAATTGGTGAGACCACAGCACCCACTTAAGACTCTTAATCGTGGAGGTCTTTGCTTCTTTCTAGAGAGTGTAGAGAATTAAGAAAATAATGGAGTCCTATTTATTTAAAATAAATTTTAAATAAATTGGTTAAGTCAATTATAAATTAACTAAAATTTTGACTCTCTATAGGAATAATGTCTGCTTTCAATCTCCTAGCCCGTATCCTAGAAACCAATAGGTTGATCGGACCGAATTTTAAGGATTGACTCCGAAATTTGAAAATTATTTAAGTTTCGAAAATTGGCCTATGTCCTTGATCAGGACCCTTCCCCTCTCCTAGCCCGTCCGATCGCTGATCAGAGAGCGTCTCCTGAAAAATGGTTGGATGATAACAATAAAATAAGGTGCTATATGTTGGCATCAATATCTAACGAATTGTAACACCAACACGAGGACATGACTACTGTCGGGCAGATACTGACTCACCTATAAGAGTTGTATGATGAGCAGAGCCGTGCAGCTCACTTCGAAGTGTCCAAACGATTCTTCAAGATGAAGATGCATGATGGGCAGTCAGTCCACGATCATTGTCTGACAATGATCAAAGACCTCGAAGAGCTTGAGAAGCTCAGGTTATCCATGGATAAGGACTTGCAAGTTGATCTAATCCTGCAGTCTTTGACTGATTTATATGGACAGTTTATTATAAACTTCCATATGAATAAGATCTAGTGCACCATTTACGAGTTGGTGAATATACTGGTTACAACAGAGGATACCTTGAAGAGTTCAAGGGGCTCTGTACTTACTGTGGAATGGACTTCTTCCAAAAGAAAGTCTACTAGGAAGAAGAAAAGTCCATGAAGAAGTAGAAAATGGAGAACAAGAAGAAGGAGAAGAAGGAGGTTCCAAAGAAAAGACTGTCGAGAAGGAAAAGTATTTCACTGTGATAAAGACGGCCATTGGAAGTGGAACTATCTAGCTTACCTAGCGATCCTGAAGAATAAGAAGGATGGGCCTTCTGGAGGTATGCTCGTCATAGAAACAAACCTGACAGTTTCTTCTGCATCCAGTTGGATGCTTGACTCTGGATCTAGTACTCATTTGTGCACTTCTTTGCAGAATCTTGAGGATAGCAGGAGGTTGAGGGATGGAGAAATGATCCTATACATTAGGAATAGAGTAAAAGTTGCGGTTGTGGCCGTGAAAATCCATCCTCTGCGATTATCGTCGAAAAATATTTTATTTTTGAGAAACTATTACTTTGTACCTACCGCGAGCAAAAATCTGATTTCTATATCTTGTTTAATGCAGGAAGACTATGTAATTAGTTTCTTTAAGGATCATTATACTATTTATTTGAGAAATAATAAAGTTGGAAATGGTATCCTTATCAATGATCTTTTTTAGTTACATGTTGATGTTTCTATTCATTGTGTCGAGCAAAATATAAATGCTGTAGGTTCCAAACGTCTTAGAGATAATGTGAATGAAAAATACTTATGGCACCTAAGGTTAGATCATATTGTAGAAGACAGGATTAACAGATTAGAGAAAATCGGACTATTGGGTTCATTGACTTCCGAGTCATATCCGATCTGTGAATCATACCTTCAAGACAAAATGATCAAGCTATCCTTTATGGAATATGAGGAAAGGACCACAAAGTTACTTGCTTTGGTGCATTCTGATATTTGCGGCACATTCGATGTATCGGCCAGAGGAGGTTTTGTCTACTTTATTATCTTTATCGATGATTTTTCACCATATGGATATGTGTACCTTATGCATCACAAGTCTGAGATCTTTGAAAATTTAAGAATTCAGACGTGAAGTAGAAAATAAATCGAAAAGCCCTTTAAGGTTCTTCGATTCGATTGAGGAGATAAGTACCTTAGTAAGAAATTTCTAGATTATCTCAAAGAACATGAAATTATCTCACAGTGGACTGTGCCTGGAATGTCTTAACTTAATGAGATTTTAAAATGAAAAATTGGACCTTATTAGATATGATCCATTCCATGATAAGTTTCACAGATCTTCCTTATTTTTTTAGAGACATTATATTTTGACTGTCATATATGTACTGAATAGGATTCCATCTAAAATCATTCCTATCATACCATATGAGATATGACATGGTAAGAAACTAAGTATGAGTCATCTCAAGATTTTGGGTTGTTCGACCCATATCAAACAACAATAGGTGGACAAGTTAGAATCTAGATCCTTTAGGGCTCATTTTATCGGATATCTTAAAGAGTCGTTAGGATATTATTTCTATCTTTCAGAAGACCACAATGTGATTGTGAGTTGATATGCAATTTTTCTTGAAAAATAGTTTATTCAAGATAGAGGCATGGAAAGACAGATTAGACTTGAGGAGAAAGTCTTCAAAGAGCAGCGAGCCTTGAAACCTGAAGAATCAATTCAGTCTAAGCCGATCCACACACTTCCTCCTCCACCTTGTAAGTCTAGTAGGATTTTCGTTCTCCTAAGAGGTACTTAGGTATTATCTCAGAGGATGTAGAGAAAATATTCTTTGTAAAAAATTGGGTACATGGAGATGACCCCAAGACCTATAATGAGGTGATATCAAATATCAACTCCGAAAAATGGTTAGAGATAATGAAGTTAGAAATTGACTCAATACACTCAAACCAAGTCTGGATCTTGGTAGATCCACTTGAAGATATTGTACCTATTGGGTGTAAATGGATCTTCAAGAGAAGGATAGGTGTAAATGAAAAGATAGAGACCTTTAAGGCTAGGCTCATGGTGAAAGGGTATGGTCAGCATGAATGCATTGACTATTAGGAAACCTTCTCTCCTGTAGCCATGCTTAAGTCCATCCGCACATTGCTTGTTGTTACAGCATATTTCGATTACAAAATATGATAAATGAATGTGAAATTGGCTTTTCTAAATAGGTATCTTAAAGAAGATATCTATATGGAATAGTCACTTGATTTTACTTTCAATGATGGTGATCACAAAATTTGTAAACTGCAAAGGTCCATTTATGGACTAAAGCAAGCATCTTGGAGCTGAAATGCTCGGTTCAATGATGTAATCAAATCGTTTGATTTCATTAAGAACGAGGAAGAGCCATGTATATTCAAGAAGGTCAGTGGGAGTGCTGTTACTTTCTTCATATTGTACGTGGATGACATTCTCCTGATTGAAAATGATATTTTCATATTGACCTTGATCAAGGTGTGATTGTCTAAAGAATTTTTATAAAAATCTAGGAGAGGTATCCTTCATTTTGGGGATAAAGGTCTATAGAGTAGATCTAAGAGGATGCTGGGACTATCACAGAAAATGTACATTAAAGAGGTACTGAAAAGGTTCAGCATGGAGAACTCCAAGAGAGGTCTTGTATCCTTCAGACATGGTATTCATGTCTCCAAAAAGATGTATCCCAACACATCAGAAGAGATTGAACACATAAGCAAGATCCCTTATGCTTCGGCTATAGGGAGCCTCATATACGTCATACTTTATACATGATCTGATATCGCTCATAATGTGAGTGTCATAAGTAGATATCAGTCGAATCTAGGAGAAGAATATTAAACTTCTATGAAGTATATTCTTAAGTACTTGAGAAGAACTAAGGATATATTCCTGATCTTTGGGAATGGAGAACTGAAGGTGCAGGAGTATACTGATTCAGACTTCATATCTGATATCGATGATCGAAAGTCGACATCGAAAAGTATTTCTTGTGCAATGGTGGCACTGTCAGTTGAAAGCGTTCTAAGCAGACTATGATTGCAGACTCCACTATGGAAGCAGAATACATCGTCGCGTCAGAGGCTGCGAAGGAGGCGTTCTACTTCAAGAAGTTTGTTGCAGAACTTGGAGTGATGCCATCAGATGCTATCCCTCTTTACTGCGACAACAACGGTGCCATAGCTCTAGCTAAGGAGTCGAGGTCTCATCAGAAATTCAAGCACATCGAGTAGTGATTCCACCTCATCCATGATTACCTCGAGAAAGAATACGTCGAGGTGAAGAGAGTCGACACCACGGACAACATGGTTGACCCACTGATGAAGCCATTGAGCCAGCAAAAGACTGAAGCCCACTTCGAGAAGATGAGACTTAGATTATAGCCAATTGACTTTAAGTCAAGTAGAAGTTTGTTAGATGTATGCCTAGAAGTCAGATTAGCTGATACTTGTAAAATATTTTTTTGAGCATAATTTTATAATTTGACTTTGATATTAATAAAATTAGATTATTTTCATTCACATTGTGTTTAATAGTGTCTGTAAATTGTTCATTGGGTTAATAGGTAAGATAACATATATTCTCAAAGATTAAAAATTTAAGACATGTGCTAATCTTAGTTAACTCATAAATTACTCTCAATTATAGGATAATCACGGGGATGGTGATCGATTCAGAAGATTGCTGTACGATCACTTCTTTCGGATAGATGAGTCTTGAGTCTATGATGTAGAGACATCGGAGCGAAAGTATAGATGCTTGTTAAGAATAAGGGTATGGAGCGTGACCATTTACGAAAAATCATAAAGATATCTACCTTCTCATCGGTGACATGTTCATAGCTGCAGTTGTATGTTTAGTTCTCTGATCTGAGATACATCGGCAGTTCACTTTGAGGGTGCTGTAGTTTGACTGCATCATAACTTGATCTTCTAGCCATACAGAGTCTTAAAGTGTATGTTGGCTACAGTATGATCATTGTAGGAATTAGATTGCATCAAAATGAGATCTATCGATCTCGGTAGAGGAGGAGCGATCCTATGTAAATCATGAGATTGAGTCCAAAAGTCCATGACCATGGTAGTGTGAAAGATAGAAAAATTTTTATTAGATTTCACATCGGACTCGAATTGATTGATTCTATCATATGACAGATGTGAAGTTTGATGAGTCTATCTTGACCTCGATTCTGTCAGGACTCATGATAGAATAACCGAATCACACGGTAACGCACCTAGAGGTTCATTCTTCAGTTCTGCTGGGTTGTCAGTACATACTACTAGGTGTCACTAGTGGATTGTGGGACTAATTAGAATTATTTTGATTATCAATAATTCTAATTGACTGAATTAGAAAGAATTTCGATCCGTCGAAAAGAGTATCAATGATGAAAGAATTTCAAAAAGAGTTTCGATGATGTTGATAATAGAAATCACAACATATCTCACTATCAGACAGAATTAGACCTATGGGGTCACACAAACAAAGATTTTGATCTTAGATTGCACAATTAGGCTAAGTGTAGTCTAATTGGGTTAGGACCTATTGAGTCTTAGTTTGGGTTTAAGAAACCATGTTAGCACATGGTTAAACCCATTTTCTCCTCTTTAATTTTGGATCCTATAAGATAGGATTTAATTAATGTGATGCAAGCTCCAATTGGGTTTCAAATATTGGTTCACCCAAGTTTGAATTTGACCCAATTAGGTTGGGTTTGTGGGGGTGCCAAATGTTGGCACCACCCAATATTATTCGGCTATGTGATGGGGCACACCCACATGGATTGGATCCATGTGTGTGTCACCCAAATCAGATAAAAGAGAAAGAGAGAGATAAGCCTCATCCATTAGTGGATGAGGATAAGAGATTTGATCTCACTTGAATTCAAATTCAGATATGAATTTAACTTCAAATTTAAACCATTTGAATTTAAATGGAGGTGGATTGGAATGAGACGACAACAACCTTATCCTATCTCCATGCCAATCTGAATTTCTCATTGGTTTATGCGGTAAAACAAGGGAGAAATCAGATTAGGGTGGACCTAGGAGAGTCTTTCTATTTTAAGACGTCTAATTTGATCAGATTCCTATAAAAAAGATTTTTTTGATCGACCAACTGGGTTACAGCAAATAGATCATTTCCCACGCCTTCCTTCCTCCTCCTTTCCACACCTCCCCCTCTTCTCTCTCTGTGCTCGATCCCTCTTCCACGTCCAAGGGTGTTGGACGAGCCATCTGGTGGGTTCAAGGTGTCGAACGCCGTCAGTCCTACGTGAAGAGTCGAAAAGACTGCATTCAGGGACTGATTGGAGTCTTATCGGAGATCAGATTTGAATCTGATCAAGGAGCTTGCAGTTCCGCCTACGAGTAGGTAGATTGATCGAGGAGAAGACATCCTAGATCAACTCTAAGTGGATATTTATAGAGGTCGGACACATGCGCAGCTCCACAGCGAACCTCGGAGATCATCGGATCATCAATCGTGGAGATCATCTACCCACGCACGGTGATGAAATCACCTCTTATCTCTTATGCATGCTGATTTTTGTTATTTAATATATTATTTATTATAATTTTATCTGATTTGGATCTAAGTCTTGCATGTCAGATTGGATAAAAAAAATTGAATTCCACTATGTCTGATCTGAGCTGATCTGGTGCGCCATTCGATCCTTCATAGAGTCCATTTTTAAGTTGCCCACATAGCAGCACTTGCCGACTGGCTTGGTCTTTCACAAGAAAGGTGAAAGGGTGAAACTCAATAAAATATTGTTGTCTTTGGTGAATTGATGCACTGAAAGGTGGTTACGTATAATAGAAGGGACGTGAAGAACATTCTTAAGATGAAAGGAATGAGAGTAAGTTGGGATAGTAGTGGAACCAGTGTGTCTAATGCACAAACCTGCACCATTTTCGATAGCCAACTGATCAGCACTGATATAGGAAGTTGGATCATTCAGTTGGTAGTAGTTCGGAGTGACATAATGAATCGCTTTAGAATTTGAAACCAGGCAGAGATGTCCTCGATTTATTGCCTTGATTAGTCGGTGCATGAGCAATGTACGCAACTGTCGTGTGCTGGTTGGCAGCCGATGGCACCACCATGGTGATATTGGTATCAAAGCAATGGGGACACTAAGGAGCACGGTGCCCAACTTGATGACATATTTGGCACTTCGAAGGGCGTTGCTGCCATCCGCCACATCCATGGCTATGGTTGTTACTACGGCCTCCACGTCCGCCCAAGGAAGGTGCTGCAGAAGTTTGATGCTGCATGGGGTGCTGAGCAGTAGAGTTGGTGCGATTCATAGCTTAATTGACAGCAAGAAAATGGGTTGGGTCGGAGCAGCAGGTGTTCCTTAGGTTTGCATTAGTCTTATGAGCTAGAAAGAGGGCATATGGATCTTCAAGGCTATAGTTGGTGAGGTTTGTGATAATGGACGGAATGAAGGCATCAAAAGAAGAGTCCAAACTAGTGAGAACCTGCATGATGAGATCAGTGTCAATTAGAGACTCACCGATGGCAGCAACGGAGTTAGAGATTGTTTGATATACTAGATGTACTCAATGACCGAAGAGGAGCTTTGCAAATTTTATGGAGTTGGTGGCGTAGCTGTAGAACTCTCGCATGCAAATACGAATAAAAGTGCATTTGAGGGCAACCTAGATGGCACGAGAAGAGGTGAGACCCATCACCGGGGTGAGCATGGACTTGCTAATGGAGGAGACGAGCCAGCCGAGGATCTGTTGGTCTCTCTTCACCCATGCAACATAGGCCGGGTTGGGAATTCAGGAGCAGTAGGAGGTGCCATAGAGCCGTCATCTTGGACTGCTTGTGTAATAGCTGGGATTGTTACTGGAGGACAGGGCTTTGTCCGTCAACCAGGCCTAGCAGATCAGAACTCCGAAGCAGAGGAAAGTATTGGATTTTTCACAAGAGATAGTTATTTTTGTGAGTTTCAGCAGAGGAAAGTTGAGGATGGTAGTGGTGGGTGTGGTGGGAGCAGGGGTTTGGCAGGGAACAAGAGCCATGGTGGAGAGAGAGAGGGTGATCGGGTGCTGTGTAACTGCTGGCTCTGATACCATATAATTGCATTACATTTCATAAAAGCCAGAGCCCTGGAACGCCTTTATAAAGAGAGCATGAGTGTATTTGTTAGGAGTTGTTAAGGGCTGTTAGACTGTTGAACAGAATAATGGATACGTTTGAAACGTCTTTGTGTTTATTAGAAGAAGTTGTTAGGGATTGTTCTTGAAAGTTGTTAGGAATTGTTGGACTATTGAATAAATTATTGCGTCAATAATGGATAGGTACTTATATAAAATTATTTGAAAAGCTGTTTTTAAGTTGAAAATAGAACTGTGAATTTATCTCTAGTTCTCGATAAGTAGAATACCCTAAAATCATATTCTTTATTCTAATCTATTTTTTCTAAGTCCCTTGGAGATGAGATTACTTCATTTCAGTTGTGTTTTCCGTTTGGGTGAAGATTTCTTTTGTTCGTATATCTACGCAGCTTCTCTTCCTTATTATAGTGACATACTTGTTGTTCTGTATAGCTTTTAGCCAAAATTATTTTTAACACCTCCCTTTACATTCTATCTGGTAATACATCACTGCTTTCTTCGGTCTGCTCGTTGTTCATGTTTTCAGGCCTCTTTTGTACCTGTATTGCTACAGTTCTTGCTTTAAATGAAAGGCTGATCCTTTTACAAAAAAAAATACAAGTGCACAATCACTGGGAGCCTTGGCTCGACCGACTTCTTTAAATGCCCAAAAAGAAAGATAGCCAAAAACATTAAGTGAAAAAGAGAGTGATGGAGTCTCCGCCTCAGAGCACTAACCAGGGACGAGAGAAGTTCCTTGGGAGACAGAGCACTGGTGGATGGTGCATACATACATGATGCACCCACGCATTGACGGATGTAAGCGGTTAAATATGGATCAATTGATTTCATAAAAAATAAAAAAATATTATATATATATATTTATATATTAATAAAAATTTAAAATAATCTCATTAATTTTATAAATTAATACTATATTTTATATAAATTTTTAAAAAAATAAAAATAAAAAATATATTAAAAAATAATTATGATATATATTTTCTTTCTTTAATGACTCATATATCCTATCTTTCTTTCTCTCTCTTACACTATCTTGACTATTCTCTCTTCTTTTTTTTTTTATTAATTATTAATTATTTATTTTTTAATATTCTATCTCAATTTTATTTATCTTATTTTTTATATTTAAAATATGGATCCTCTGCTGTGCACCATCTGATGTGATGCACAGCATATACCGTCCATCATACGATGGATAGTTACGTAGGACTATGCGAGGTCTCACGAGGTCGCACACTGTGTGATGAACGTTGCGTTTGACCGCATGCAGCTATCCATTATGCGATAGACGATGCGTATAATATTTTTTATATTATTTATTATAAAATATTTAAATATTATATGTTATTATTTTTTTATAAATTTATTATTTAAAAATATATTATTATTATTTTTTAAAAATTATTATTTTATTATTATATAAATTTATAAAAAAAATTTTGAACCCACCGCTGCACCCACGATAGACCAGCTATCCGAAGCCAAGCACGTGCACAGATACATATGTAATTACCATCCTACTTTCTCCGAAGCTTGGCTTGGGCCCCATGTGATGACATTTTCATTAGATAAGATAACTTTCTTTCACATATCTGATATGAAAGTCAAAAAATATTTAAATATTAATTAATTAAAATTTAAAATAAATTATTTATTTTTAAATTAAACTTCATAGAAATTTCCCTCTTAGTCCCACAGAAGAAGGTAGGCTATCAATTCCATGTATAAATATTGCAATCCAAATTGTCCAGTTCAGACAGCCGACCATGATGGAAATTCTCACACTACCTTCCACGCGTTTGCGCCCGGCGGCAGCCACAATAAATCAGAGACCAAGATTTTTTTTTTTGACGAAAAAAATCAAAAAAAAATCTTCCCCTCCTACCCTACCTTTCTTATCCATATCCTCTCCTCCATCAGGCACAAAGAACAAAACTACGGTCAATTCTCCAGAACAGCAGTTACTAGTAATCTAATGCATCTTTAACCAAATACTAGGTAAAAATTGACAAATATACTCTAGTTTCTACGAGTGCATTTTTTTTCTCTCTCATAAAATTTGCTAATGCTAGTGGTGCCCGTCTCGTACGCATGAATAAACCCCGTATGACTTGCAAAAATTGACGCAGGAACTGCAGGACATGAGAAGTTGACCATAGCTGGTTGATTACAAAGTTACCAATCCAATATGGGGATTTTTTTTTTTTTGATTGAGGAAGGATGTAGTTGAGCTCCCTCCGTTTTATTAAAATCATAATATATACATGACAATAGAGATTTATAAAAAAAATTTGAAGTTAATAGAGAGACAACTGCTTATAATGATTACAAAATTTAGAAAATTAAAGAAATTGACACTATAACAAATTCAGTAGATCACTTTATTGTCTGTGTCAAGAAATTTAGCTTTTTCTATAGGTGTCTGTGTAGATTTCAGATTTTCAGTACATAGATGCTCCAACTTAAAAAAAAAAGAAAATTTTTTGAACCATGATAAAATTGAATCATTATTTTGAGAAAACTCTTACATTGCATTCACGCCAAATCTTTCAATACATAGCAGCCAAAAGTTGATCACCTACTTTTTTTTTTAAATAATTTTACAGATTATATTATCTTCAATCCATCCAAATGTGATGCATCATGTAAGGTTTTCTTTAGTCCTAATTGGATTTTAATGTAAATCAAATACTCCTGGATGCTTTATATGCATAGTCAATGCCCCAAAGATGATACCTATTTCATGCAGCCAAGAAAGTTTTCTATGCACGCGTATTGGCAGAACAGAGAGGGGAGGGATTTTAAACAAAAGACCAAATTCAACCCATGCGATTTAGGTTAGAACCATTCAAACCAAATGAATTGGGCGCATCCGAGAACAGGTGAATTGAGTTAGAACCATCCGAACCGAACGGAATCCATCGGTTTCGGCACATTTTAGATCATTAGTCGTAACTCTATTCATTTTGGGTAGCCAAACAATCCTGATTTTTTGTAACAAAAAAAAAAATACCTGATTTTTGATTGATTTTGATACAGTACTCCTAAACTGTCTGATTCATATGATGATTTGGCGGACCTTTCTTCCTAAAGTTATAGTATTCTTACTCCAAACCCATAACACATCCTTCATTAGGCACATGAATAATATTCTCCCTCTTTCTAATTAAGGTTCATCTGATTTGTAGAAAGAGAAGTGAAAGTATGATCAACGGAGAAATAATGGAAGACCTCGTATTTGAAAGGAGTTTTCAAAGAATAAGGATGAAAAAATAATATATTTATGGAAATAGAATTTCCACGTTTCAAATAATGGAACCAACATTTTTAAGTTAAAAATCTTGGAAAAATAGACACATTGGAACGCAAGAGCAAGAGAAATTTGGCTCTCATTCGTGCCCATGGAAATGGCAACATCCAATGAATAGGAAGGAGAAAGATAAAATGTCCTGATTCAAGATTGTGGGCCCCACATATGGCATTAAGTGCCAAGTCCTGGTCTTCACTTCCTTTCTTGTCCCACCCCTCTCCTGTCTCTCTCTCTCTCGTTGCCCCTGACTCCCTCCTTTAATGAGAAAATAATCAGACATAGAGCGTAACACCCATTTCTCTCTCTGTCTCTGCCTTGGAAGAGCCGGGGACTACCCTGAGTATCTCCATCTCCAAGCAAAATGGAATCTTTGGTATACCTTCTTTAATCCAGGTAGAATCTATTATCTTTTCATAAAATCCTTTTTTTATCTATTTTTTATACTTTTTTTCTGCGTTCTCTCTCTTCATCGCTCACACTCTCTCTCTTCCCACTCTTCTAACGGTGGAAAAATCAGTGCTTTGAGGCCGCGAGGTGAGCAGAGGTATAAAGATGGGTTCTTGCGCTTCGGTTCAGAAGAATCCGGACTCCGCCATGGGATTTCGACTGGGTTTAGGCTCCAGGGCCAAGAGATTCTTCATTCCCTCCCCTGCCAAAGAGAAGCCTTTGAATGGTCAAAGCTCAGTTGGTGGATTCGATTTCAAGGGCAACGTGGTGGACTCTGGAGTAGGTCTTAGAAGCCCAGAGTTTGGTATGTTCCTTCGAAGCCATTTACTCTTTTTCTATTTTTTTTAATTTAATTTTTTTTTTTAGTTGGAAGAAAAAGAAAGCCTGTGGGTTGGTGGATTCAAAAAATACTCTTTTTTTTTCCGCTTAATGCTAATTTCTTCTAAATATATATCTATTTAAATGCATGAGTAGGTTTTTATTCGTTCGTATTGGAGACTTTGTTTGTAAATACTGAATATGGAGTTGTGGAAGGTAACTTGGAGCTGGATAGTTAATATTATCTTTATATTTTTATTCATATTGTATTCATTATTTGAAGGATTGGGTTGTTTCGTTGTTGTTGAAGTTCTGGTTTTAATATACCAGTTTGATGCATGAATGATAAATTACTCTTGAGACGAGTTTGGGTTATGATTAATTTAATAGTACCCTTTTAGCTCTTGTAATTGAAATATCGAATCATCAAACTGGATTATCTAATTAAGAAATTTGGATGGTCAAATGCTCATAGCATGGGAAGTGCTCAAATTGTTGGGTGAGGATATCTATTTTTATTTGATACATGATCATGGCTGATGTATACTAAGGAATATTTTAGCATCCATTTCTCTATCACTTTGGAAGTGTTATTATGATAACTTTTTTTATTCATGACTTATTAAAGCCTGCTTTATTTGTAGTTTCCTCTTCCTTTTTTTTTGTTTGCAGTCATTTATAGTTTCTTTATTCTGGTACTTATTCTTTTGTCTCATCATATTAATTAACAAATCTCTTTTTTTTTTTCTTTTTTGTGAGCAATGCCCAATATATGAACCCTGGTCCTCCTCTAAGGGCAAGCCCTTCCGAGAAATTCATTTGTATTTACTGTTAAATAGTGGTTATATCTCGACATAATTATGTGCAATCAAAAGGAGAAGAAGAAAAGGGTGCAGCTTTCCTTCTAGCCAACTTGCACTAATGTAGATTAATTTGATATTACTGATTGCTGCTCTGACTCATTTGATGAGCCATATATTTCTGACTCCGGTCTATTGTATCAATTTAAGTCAGAGCATGGGAATATGTAATCATATTAGGATGGGTAAGTAACACACTGTTGCTGACTGTTTAACTCATAACTGCAAGCACTCAGGAGCTGCTGAACAGCCTTTTGAGATAGGTCGTTTCTTCCTTCTTGTACTTAATAACTAGTGCACCTTTTGTCTAACACTGTGTATGAAAGAAAAATTCTTCTTGAGCATTTCTATCTAGATTAATTCAGTCTTCACTCATCTTTTTTGAGTAACCAAAGCATCTCAGCCAATGCTTCGACATGTTATATGTGATAGTGCTCTTCCGCTGTACTTATTATTTACTATATCCTTTTGGGCGTAAATCCACTTAAGCAACAGAAATTAAGTACTTGAGCTCCCTGACATATAATTTATTTAATTATTATCAATTACTCGACAAACAATGTGTTTACTACTTTTTTATATGGTTTTGGTAAATTTAAGCTATAATTGGATATTTCAAATGTTTTAATAATTTTAAATTGACAAAATCTGGTCCTTAAAACTGTCGGGATTTTAGAAATAATATGCTTGAGTGCCTTTATTTCTGTTGGTTTTTTCTCCACTTAAAGATAACTATTTGTTTACTTCAAGATGCTATGATGGTATTCCTTTCCTTTGTCACTTTGCTTCTTCGTCTCCCATCGATGACATTAATGTGAAAATATCCCTAGAAAATAAATTTTAGGAAATGTGACTATTATATGCATCTTGGTTCAGAAATTTGGTATACTATTCTGACAAGATTTGAAACCCATAAACAGCTTTTTTTATTCCAATCAATAAAATTATTAACTATTGAAATTACCTGTCATGAGGCTGTTGCCCTACAATTCACTCGAAAACTTATGTGTCTGATATGGATGGGGATATATTAAGCATTGGCCATAACAAGAATTAATTGATGTGATTAATTCCATCAACAATTGGCAAATGCAAGCAATTTTATATTCTATTTGAAATTTTGAATCCTTGGCTCCTAACAATAACCTATCATCGTTGTTTCCATACTTAACTACCACATTGAAAATTTTAAACAAATAATTCAGATAGAAATGATTTGAGTAGAAGTTTGGTGAGGATAGAGGCTTTACTTTGAAGTATTTGATATGAAAATAGATGTGTGTTTTTTTTTCTGTCAGAAGAAGATTAACACCCTACCCTGGTCAAAGTATGTTACTCTTAATTTTGTTAGCAACGTCCTTTGTGTTCCTATACTTGTTAAGGTTTGTGGTGGTGACGTGATAACACTTGTTGAATGTTAAGTATGATGAAGCTATATTTCCAAGCCCAATTATGAATTAAAAGTTTTAAGGGAAGCTGTTGGTGAGTATTTAGAAAGGTTTGTATTTGATATTTTATTCATACGAAGGCAACATAATGCATGCCATTTTATGGATCAACTATTGCATTCACATTGAATTGAGACCAAATGCAAGTGCTGCCACTAAATTGTTACATATTAGTTCACTATTTTTATTTAAAAAAAACCTCATCAAGTAGATGCAACATTCATCAGCTAGTCGACAAGTTGGTGGAGGGCACCAATGTTACCTAGATACTTGGCATGTATGCCAAGTGTCCTAGTGTTTTTAGACACGATCGCTTCCAAAAATCTAGGCATGAGGGCATAGAACATGTAAAACATATTTACATGTTACATGCATAAACACATGTTTTTTTGTGTGTTTTTAATTGAAGTAGCTATGAGTTTGCAAGTTGATTAATTTACTTGCTAGATTTATTTGAAGTTATTTAAGATGTCTAAGATACGTAAATTGATAATTAACTGTGATACATTGCTATTTTAAAAATAAATGCATTTTGCTTAAAGTTTCATGTAATTGTGATAACTTTAAATTAAAAAAAAAATTACGAGGACATTTCACTCCAAATGTCCCACAAAATCTCAAGGTCGCTTCACTTAAAGTGTCCAACAATTAAAACTAAGAGTCCCTCCCAATGGAAGTACTAAGTGTCCAACATTTCTTGTTGACATCAGTTGGACACTTCCAATTGGAGTGTCCAGCCATGTCATGTCATGCCGTTCCATGCAGGTGTCCAAAAATGTCGACACTTCCAAACAGCTTAAAAATGAATTGTCTAGGTAACATAGATGGGCACAAATTACTAAATCCAAACTTCGATAGCTTGCAAGATTAGAAGTTTCTAACTCTTAAAATTGCAGTATTTGTTAGGCTTATAAATGCAAAATGGAACCTTGTGCAGAGGGGTCGATGGAAACATCTGCCAAGGAAATCTATGACCATTGCTAGTCAACAAGTTCTATTCCATTTCTGTCCTAGAAAGAATGCTGCCTTATTGCCTTATTTTGAAACAAGCTACCACTGAACAATGAGTACGATGATCAGTGTAGACAGACTGAATGACAATTCTCACCTTTGATTTAACAAGAAATTAAAACTTGCTTTTAGATGTTTGTGAAGTTGAATGAAGTTATTTGGCCCTTGTCATGTTCTGGCAGAGAAGTTTTGGGACCTGTTTTTAGAGGGCTTTACTAAGCACTGGTTGACTATGTGCTAAATTTTGTTTTCTGCAAGGAAACTGATCTTAAAACATATTGTTCTGTATATACATCAACAGCTTGTCTGGCATCTAATATTTAACCTAGACATTTTTTACACAGATTTAGGGTTTCGAAGGAGTATTTATTTTGGAAGCTAGGAAAGGGTTTACAAGCCTATACAAGGTGGCTTATGATATAAAAAAGATAGACACTGGTGACAAGGCTTTGTTGGTAAAGAATTTGAATAGTGGACTATGAGGAAGAAAGTTTTATACCAAGGCACTACAGTGAATTCAGGATGCGTATATTTGTGATTGGGAAGGGAGATAGAATAAGCATCTGGAAACATATTTAAATTGACAATATATCGGTGGTTGTTTACCCATTGAATTTGTTTGCTGTTTTCTCAGGTGGGAACTGTCAGTTTGGTGAATCTTTTTTTTTTTTTTTGTACTGTATTGTTTTCATAGATCATCAACAATGAAAATAGTCATAGTGAATGGTCTTTAACATATCCAAGGAGGGGTAGAATTCAACCAAAGAGAAAACAGAAATATTCAAGTGAGAGGCAGGGAGTGTTCTACCATGTATCCTCTATGCGCATGTTGGCAGACAGGCGGTCCAAGTGAATTTTGAAATCTAGTACAAAGAGATCCAAGTTGTTGACCCACACTTACAGTCAAAAATCAACATGAAAATATCACAGAAATGAATGGAGATGACTGGATAATAGAGTTTTTTGATCCTCAGATAGGAATGTCCACTGTCATCCACTGCATAGCAGTTCACTTGAGGTAAGGCTTGTCAGCAGTACCAAATGTTCTTCCCTTATTTGCTGCAGCAAATTGCAATAAATGGCTTACCTTATGGTGTTCTACCACCATGGGCTTGGGCAGGGATGATACGCGTTGCTGGGTTGTTTGTCCAATTGTTTGTGGGAAAAAAAAGGGATCAATGTGTCACTAAAAATTGCAGCCTTGAAAGGACTAACTTTGAACGTAGTTGCCTAGGATAGCTCTGTGATATTTAGTTGAATTGGAAGTTAGCTTCCTTAATGTGGACTTGAATGTTGTAGTTTGGCTGAACTCCTCATGGTTGCTTTCTTTCATTTCTGCATTGGATGCAATTATGCTTTTATCATGTTACTATTGGGCAATATTTGTTAAAGTTTTCCACTCATTGCTTGGTTTAAGTATAATGTAACCTTCTTGGATAAACAACATAAATCAAAACAATTGTTGTATGAGGGATCAATTTAATAAATATTTAAAGTTCTGAAAATAAATGTTTTCACTTATCAGCCTTTTGTTAGTTAACTAAGACTTAGTGTGTGGTAACCTTCTACTGATAATTTGCTTTATCTTAAATTCCCTATTTCATAATCTTGTTCCCATTAAGATTTCCGAAATAATAGAGCCTCAAATTAAATATCCATGGTTCAGAGCTTTTATAGAATTTATCATGCACAACTGCTTTAATCTAATCAAAGAAATGAAGGGCAGCCACTATAACTGTTTGATTGTTGTGGGTTGCTTGGTTGACTTGCATTAACAAACAAGTCCATCCGTTGGACTTTTAGCGCTGACTTTTGAAGTAATATAATCCTGTCCATTGAATAGCTCTTCTTCTATGACTTAGCAGGTAGCAAAGAGGAGATCTTCTTTGATTCACGGGCATGGTTAGACTCTGACTGTGAAGATGATTTCTACAGTGTCAATGGAGGTAAACTACTGTAGCCTCAGAAATGTGATTTCCCTTATTATTATTATTTTCTTCTAAAATCTAATTCTATGCTTGTAAATATTATTTCCTTTTTTTTTTCAAGAGTATAGTAGTTTATTTTTTTTTTGTCAGAATTTACTCCATCTCGTGGTAGTACCCCAAATCACCAGACATGCACAGTCGCAACACCTCGACCGAACAATGCTTTCTTTGTGGACAAATTTCCTGACTCCAAATCAGAACCTTCTCCAATTGGTAGAAGAAAACTGGCTGACCTTCTCCAAGAAACATCAAATGGTGAGAAGGATGTCAATGAGCAAAAAGCTTCTGAAAAGAAATTAGAAATGAGTGGGAAGCCAGATGATTACCAAATCAACCTTCACCAACCTCCAAAATCATTAGATGGAACTCCCTACTCTGGTGTCAATTCTGTATACAGCAATGAGGCCACTCCAAATAGAGACTCCAAGAACAGAAAAGAGAGGACATGGAGAAATGCACATTGTTGCTTTCCAAGCTTGGTACAGAGTTTTGGTTTTGATGAGAGGCAGAAAATGAGCCCAGGACCCTGCACCGCCTGACGGCGCTATCACTCTATGAGATGACTTTGGCCTTCAGTGGTCCACTGTTAGGTTGCTGCAACTTGAGCAACACTATTAGGATGTCCAATCTGTATTCCAGTGTTCATATAGAACCAGAATATTAGCCACTAAACATCTGTTCCTTGGATACTGCAGAAAGTGTTCGCTGGTGGAAATTTGTATTGAGAGAGAGAATTGCAGATGTCTTTTTATGTTAATGGTCATCAAGTGCATCTCTCAAAGCAGTGCAGGTAATATCGATGATCAGAAGATCCTTGTACTGGGGAAGGATGGAGGAAAACTAATGAGCATGCATACTTGACTGTCCTTAGTATTTGTACCTTAAACTCGGTAATCCTAGAGGAAAAATGTTCTCAGAGTTTGCTAAGATGTAAAGAATTGTTAAATTTGAGCCTTTCGAGTTACATATTTGCTCCAGTTTTTATCCTGCAGCAACCCGTAGTTCTATCATTAATTTTGTCTTCTATTATCTGAAATATTTATCCATTGTAGCCCTTAAAATTCATGAGTATGGCTGTGATTATGTTTGTACCGGCATGGTCGAACTAATATTTCCGGCCATGACCTGTTTCGCTGTCGTCTGAAGGTTCGAAGCAAAAAAAAATGCTGCCTTCAGAAGCTATGGAAGACTGTTAGATGGAAGATTCGAAGCCAAAAAAAAAAAAATGGTGCCTTAAACACGTGGCGAACGGTGCAAAAAATACATGAATGCTGTTGTCTTTATTTTAATATATATATATATATATATAT
>KE505050.1:322716-343914 GCA_000441515.1 Elaeis oleifera | reverse complement strand
ATATATATATATATATATATATATATATATAGATTAGTTAATATAATTAACATATAAAATCATCTATTAAATATGTGCAATTATCTTTTGGGCTGGCCGGTTAGTTTCAAATTTGTCCGGGCTCAGTTCGATTGTTAGATCGTGCTATATTTGCTCAGGCCCGTCCGACGGGCCCATTATTATTGTCTGGGCCGGATGGGCGGGCCGTTAGGCCCATGATCATCTTTGCCTGCGAGGTGGAGGAATCAAAAGATGCCAACGGTATCTTCTCCACCAATCGGCTTCCCTCCACTTGGAGAGAGAGGCAACGTGGGGAGTTCGACAGCCCCAGTCTCACGCTCACTTTTATAGTTTGGACTCAGAGAGAGAGGGAGAGAGATCGTTCTCGTGCCGGAGAAGGCGATGGAGGCTGCCGCCGGCGCCCACTTCACCGGCCTGCGCCTTGACTCGCTCCGCCTCTCCTCCCCTCCGACCCTTTCTCCCCTTCCTCCGCCAAGGCCTTCCCTATGCCCGTCGACGACTCCTGCGACGCTCCCCGCCAGCCCTTCGTCATCGGTAACCCCAACCACCTCTAATCCTAATCGTCTAATCCTCACTTCTCTCTCTCTCTCTCTCTCTCTCTATCTGAACCCCGATTAAGAAGTGCTTTCGATCTTGTTTGTGAGCTGGCTTGGTTTCTGATGGTGGATTGGATTTTGGTAGGGTTCCGGGGTTCGGCGTCGGGAAGACGACGGTCTGCGACATGATCATCCAGCAACTCCACGATCACCGCGTCGTTCTCGTCTATCAGGTACGAAAAATTGAAGTTTTGAGGTCTGGAGATCTCCTCTTACGCGAGCTCCTTTCAATCTTTTATTGTTCCGTTGATTGCAAGTAAGTCATGGGTGCTCGGAAGTTTTGATTTGATCTTAGCTTCTCATGAGAACAGAATTGAAAAACAAAATGGTGAGATTGGATGTGAATATAGAGATTGAGTTTTGATGATGGGTCGCAATGCCGCATTCATTGTGCTATGGATGCTGATTTGGGTTGCTTGGAGATATAACTATTAGCTTTTTTTTTTTCAAATTTTCATATATATATATATATATATATTCAAGGCATCTTGATGTACGGTTTCTTTTTTTGCTTTATAAGTTGCAATTTTTAACAAGTGAAAATAACATAGCTTATTTCTATGTTTCCAATAACATTAGCTGCTTTTATACTGAAAATGTACCAAATTTACTTAATTCTTGTAGTTTATTTTTCCAAATATGGACGTGGAACTATTTTTGGTGTCAGTAATTAACAGGTTTCTCGATTTTTTACCTTAAAGCAGTGGAGAGGCATAGTATCTGTTGTTATAAAATAGCATGCTAATATTGTGCTGATAATTGAGTAAAATTGGTATAACTAAAATCTAAATAATACAATCAAAGGAAATAAGAAAGTTGTGCTTGGAAAAAAGTGTGTAGGAATAATGCCCTAAGAACAAATCCACCCCTGTGCAGGTACTTGGCGGTGTATTGTCCCCAAGGTGTAAGAAATCCGGCTTAGCTTGAAGCCTCCTATCATAAGCATAATCATGTGCAAGTGTGAACTAAAGGTTTTCATTAGTTTCCCAAAAGGAGTATAAGCATGCAGGGGGTGGGTTGGTGGGGGGAGAGAGAGCAAAGGGGAAATCAGTAGGAAAGAAAGAAGTAAAGAGTATTATATTCTCAAATATGCTTTTTTTTTCCTTTAATTTGTGCCCAAGACCTTGGACTTGGGGCCTTTATATAGGCTTGGTCCAGATAACCCTTGGAGAGACCCATAATGGCTTTAATAGCCATCTCATAAAGGTCTTAATAGTCTATCTATACTGGCACCTCATCATGGGTCGATAACGCTAGCATTAGAGATTCAAGAATACACTTTGAATGCCTACGTTACAGATGCGAGTCAAATTCAAAATAAATTAGGATGGTTCAATTTGAATTTTGAATATAAATTTAAGGGGAGTGTGGCAAAAAATGTTAGACATGCTTTTGCATCATGCACATGCGTGCCACACTATGCTACGGTTGGTTGAGTAGAGCAAGTGAGTGATGCCACACTATGCTAATAACTTGCTAATAGTTGCATAAAATTGAAATTATTAAAATCTAAATAATATGATTAAAGGACATAAGGTGTGCCTTGAATGAGGTGTGTAGGAACAGTCCTAATAAAAAATCACCCCCTAGTGCAGGTACCTAACAATATTGTCCCCAAAGTACAACAAACCTAGCTCAACCTGAAGCCTCCTATCACAAGCACGATAGCATGACGGTGTAACCCAAAAGGCTTCCTTAGTTGCCCAAGAGGAGAGTAGGGAGAGAGAGAAAAGGGAGTAGAGGAAAATTGAGAGAAAAAGAAGTAGAAGAATATTGTATTCTTGTAGAGGTTTTCCTTCTGATCCATGTTTGAGATCCTAGACCTGGGGCTTTTATGTAGGCTTGGTCTAGGTAACTCCCATGGAGGCCCATGATAACCTCAACAGCTGCCTCACAAAGTGCTTAAAGGCGTAACTAGCTGGGGACCTTATAAAGGCCCGATAGCTCCGATGATATAGGTTTTGAGAATATACTTTGATGTTGCATACGTTAGCCAAATTTGAAATGAATCAAAATGCCTCAATTAAAATTTAATTTTAAATTTAGGGGTAGTACAGGTAAAATTTTAGCCACACATGCATCTACATTGTGCATGTGCAAGTCATCTCACACCATGCTATGGCATGTGCACATACATTGCATAGCCAGCCAAGCCAAGCAAGCAAGTGCATGCATGCGTGGTCAGCAGCTCAAAACCCACAAGGTCCAACTAGGCCTTGAACTATTGGACTTCCTTAAATGCAAGTCTACTTGCATTGCAATATCAAATGTGGGATTATCCAAAGTATGTATGTTTTAAGAATTTATTCTCAAAAAAACGTAGTAAAAACATCTGGATGTTAGTTGGTAGTAGATGGAGTGTATTAGAAGACTTTTGAGTTAGCTTATGCTCTTTGACAATAGGATTGGAAACTTCAGCAGTGCAACTTGTTTGATATGAGGCTCCATATATTTGAGTATGAAGACTCAGCATGGCCTTGTTGCATAGGGAATAGAGTCAACTTAATAAAGAAGTCCTTATCAAGATGAATTAGAAGCCTTTGGGTTGGCTTATGCTCTTTGACAATAGGTTTGGAAGCTTAAGCAGTGCTAACTTGTTTGATATAAGGCTCCATATATTTGAGTATGAAGACTCAGCATGGCCTTGTTGCAAATGGAATACAGTCAACTTAATAAAGAAGTCCTTATCAAGATGAATGTAGATAGGGTAATGGGCTAGAGTCGATATCAAAGCTAGCGTCGTGACACCGAGAATTCTGCAGAAGTAGCTGTAACTTGCATGCTTTGAATGTGTCAATGAATGCCTGCTAGCTGCCTTCTAAAGTCTATGTTCTGAATAGAGTTAGTCCATTTAGAATGTTAAAAGAGAAATATTACTGTCCTTTCATCATTAAAGGTGTTTGATGAACACCATTATCTTTGTCGAAGACTTCCACTTAGACTTCTTGACCTGCTTAGAAAGCAAAAGAGAGAGTTGCTGCTGGTTGATATTAGTTAAATCAAATTTGACGTTAGACGCAGCACTTTTATGTGCCTAGTAAGCTTGCTGCTTGGGCTGGCTAGCCAGTAGCAGAAAATGTCCATGTTAGGCTTCCTTCATGTCCTAGTTTGACACAGTCAGGCGCCACATATTCCCATTTGCTTGTTGCGATGTGCCTCCCTGAGCCACTGTTATCATGAAATCAAGTATCGTAATTAGTTTTATGGCATAACTCCTTCATACTGGTAGGGTCTACTGGGTAAAGTTATGTCAAGTCAGCTGGAGTATGACTAATTTTGGTTTTGATAGCTTGACAATGATTAAATTTCATTCCAGGGTTTTGCTTGGAATGGTAATGTACCTTACTACTTGGATTGAATAGTTATTTTAGTCTAAGAAGGATATTTTATCATGGTTTGGAAAACTGGTAAGGGATTAGACACCTTATCACTTCCCACCACCCTTTCCCTTTCTATCCCTTTCTTTGACCTTATTTTGGCTCAAACATTAGAACTCATCTTGCATGTGACAGATCAAGATATTATTTAACTATAATGAATTGACCTTTTCTACAGTTATATGTGTATGCAGTCACGAAGTTACAAAACATGTATTTCTAAAGTTTTGAGCCATTGAACTTTTGTAGCGAACCAAGTTGCACTTGCGTATTCATTTAACTTGTGATTATCCAGGATTCATTTTACCGTGGGCTGACCGCTGAAGAATCTGAGCATGTCCATGACTACAATTTTGACCATCCAGGTAATTGTTTTATGATATACTATATCACTCTTCTTAGTTGTAATTTGATGGCAAAGAAAAAAATATGGCACAAGACTCCTCTTGTGCTATTCAATCAAGAAATTGTTCATATGGATTTCTTAGGATGTCTGGTATTTGTGTCTCTGTAGATGCCTTTGATACTGAACAACTTCTAGAGTGCATGGGCAAGCTCAAAAGTGGGCAGTCTGTCAATGTTCCCATTTATGATTTTAAAAACCACCGGAGGTGCTCTGAAAGTTTCAGAAAGGTATGTCAATTGGCAGATAACATAAATATCTTAATACCTTGTAAAGATGCTCCTAGATGATCTTTTAGGAGGTAGTTTGTATATAATCATATTTCACTTTTGCAAAGACTTGGATGGAGGAATGTTATCTTGGCAAGAAAAGGATAATCTAGGATTTTTTGGTGTTTAATTATGTTTTTCAGAGGAATGATCAAATTCATTTGGCACTAACATTGAACTTATTCTTAATCCTAGCACTGGGACTACTAACGTAGAAATGACGTCTCCAAGAACAGCAGCTACTCTCATGAAGGAATTATTCCACCATCAACATTTATAGACTATAAGCTGATCTTTGTTACTTTGCTTCTAAGAGATTGAATTTTTGTTTTTCTGTTCAATCGAAAGATAAAACTATAGTCAATATATTTTGGGGTTTTTGCTTTTAATATTGGAGAAATGATTTTATCTTGCAATGGGTGTGCCTATAATATCAACTTTAGTATGTGAAGTGATAAATACTGTCAATTATTAAAGCTATTGATGCTACAAGATCATATAACATTATGTAAATATAGTAAATCTGTTCTTTGATTTTGGTGAGAACCTCATAATGCAGCATGAATTTTGTAGATTTTACTGACCGATTGACTCATTGGGCTTTCTATCTTTGTAAAACAACATTGCACCAGAACTACGACATGATATACTAAATGATATCTCAAACATAAGATTTGTCATAATCTTTTGATTGAATCTTTGAAAGATATATTCTTTAACATTTTCATAATAAAGTGGTTATTGTAGATCTTACCAAGTTTCTAAGCTCATAGAGTCGATAATCATTTTCCAGTAATTAAAATTGTTGTGGAAAGCGCTTTAAATGCAGGGAAGACTAAATTATGGTGTGCAACTAATTTTTGGATCAAGGTTCCGGATACTGCTCTTGCTTTTTCCTATAAGCCTATTTTCAATTATAAACAGCAAAACATTAACTGTTCTATCACAGCTTTCTCTGCTGATCTTGTATCAATGAAATGGGAATGGTTTCATTATAGTGGTTCAAGCTCTTATTGGTTGCTAACAATGATGCTTAATAAAAAAAAAAAAAAAACTTAATAGCTATATAATTTTATCCTTCGACATACATAAACCTGTCTTGGTGTTAACATCATAATTTTGGTCCTTTGGATATGTTGTAGATTCCCCATGAGACTATCCTTCATTTATATGCTTCTTTTATGGGCCGCTGATATTAAATGTAATCTTAAATCCAAGGAAATAGTTGCTGCAAACTTTAAACCATGCATGTTATAAAAGAGATCATTTATAGTGGCGCAAATTGCAAAATTAATAGTCAGTTATATTTACCATGGTCTTGCTTCTTCACACCAATATACAAATCTCCCTTCTGTTAGATTAAAAAAATTGATCATATTTCATTTTTGTGTTCTAAAAAATTGAGATGTCATAATATGAAGTGTCAGAGTTTTCTTTTTGTTTTAAAAAATTATGTGATATTTTTTCTTCATGAATTGTATCTCTGTATGAGATATTAAACATCCAGAGGTGAAACTCCTTTTGGTGCGTGATTGATAAGCACTCAGGGTCTTATTGTAGCTATAAAAACTTGATTCTACAGTTTTGTGGTCTCAGATCAGGTGATTGATGTGTCTTAAATTTACTGCAAGCACACGGTGTGCAATGTAGCACGTCCGACAAGTACGGATCGATCCCACGAGGAATTGAATTTTAAACTGTATTCAAATATTTGCTCAGGCGAGCTTTAAAGAAAAAGAGGAGAGATTGTTGTTGAATTACAAACTACTAAAGCAGTAAATTAATCAAATATAAAAGGTAAATTATCTAAAAGATCTAGGGCTTTTGAATCCACTAGACCAATGAATATGACCCTTGAGATTCGCAATTGATTCGATTTCTAAAATGATGAAATCAACAGGAAAGATAAAATTATCAATCTTGATTAAAACATCCTCTACTATTTCTTTAGGGATTCTATCTATCTGCTAATTGTAACATGATCTTTGTTGGTAGAAGTTCTTCTAATCTTAATTGCTTATAAACTGAAAACGGAAGAATATTTATACTAGCTCCTAAATCTAGTAAGGCCTTCTCAATGTGGGTTTCTCCAATATCATATAAAATTATTGAAGATTCTGGATCCTTATATTTTATTGGCACATCAGTAGATAAGTATGAGCTCACACTTGCTACTAAAAATGCTCTCTTGGGTACATTGGTGGTTCTTTTCTTGGTACAAAGGTCTTTAAAATTTAGCATATGTCGGAACTTGTTTAATCATATCTAAAAGAGGGATATTCATTTGGACTTGTTTAAACACCTCTAAATTTATCCAAATATTTCGATTTTTTATTGGACCTTAGTCGATTTGGAAAAGGAGCTCTAGGAGTTGTGGGTTCCGAGCTTGGTGTACTATCAGTTTCAGGAGTTTGAGTTTGTAAGGTAGGTTGTTCATAAGGTGATTCAACAAATGAGTTTTCTCTATCATCAGATGTATCTACCTTATTGTCCACTTGTTTCTTAGATCTTAAGATGTGAATAGCATTCACATGATTGACTTGGTTTCTTGTTGAGGTCGTGGACCATTTTGGTCTCTCGAGTTAGGTTCAGGTTGGCTAGGTAACTTGCCTCGTTCTCGCTCACTCATAGTAGAGGCTAGCTGACCCACTTGCATTTTCAAACGGACAATGGCTTGGGTGTTAGTGTTTATGAGTTGGCCCGTGGTTTGCATGAAATTGCTCAGTGTGGCATTGGTGTCAGCACTGGATTTGGTCAGGACTTCTAAGTTTTTCTCTAGAGAACTAAATTTTTCTCATTATTATTGAAGCCTGGTGGGTTGTTTATCACAGGATTAGGCCTTGAATTTTGCTGGTTGAAGCTAGGACCACCTACATTTGGGTTTTGTGACCATGAAAAGTTTGGATGATTCCTCCATCCTAGGTTATATGTGAGTGTATAGGGATTGTTCACTGGTCTCTGGTATGTGGTATTTACCTGTGCATATCCATTTTCTATTGGATTCATCAGGAAGGGACATTCCTTAAGGACATGGTTGGGTGCACTACATACGTTACACATGGATGCAGAAACTTGGTTTACATTGGCTGGTCTCTATAGCTCTAAGGCCTCTAACCTACGTGCTAAAGTTGCAATTTTAGCCTTTGCAGTTAGGGAAGTTTGAATTTGGTGCATTCCTCCTCTTGAAGGTGTTGGTCTCTCAGGTTCCCTAGTTGTTTCCCATTGTAAATTTTTCTCAGCTAGATCTTTTAGAAATTATCAGGCTTCAGTGGGTTCTTTGTACATGAATTGACCCTAGCATATGGACTCTAGTATGGTTCTAAAATTTGAATCTAGCCCTTTATAAATTATCTGGCATAGCCTCCAAGTTTCTATTCCATGATGTGGGCATTGGGTCAAGAGGTTCTTAAAGCGGTCGAAGTATTTTCAGAATGATTCTCCAGTTACTTGGTAAAATTTGTTTATCTCATTCCTAATCCTAGTTGTTTGTGATGGAAAAATTTTCTAGAAACACTCTTACAAAGCCCTCCCAAGTTGTGACAGATTGGTTTGGAAGACTATAGAGCCACTTTTTAGCATTATCCTTAGGACAAAATTGATCAGTCTTAGCTTAACCTCATCCTCTGACAGTTGTTGCAGCCTCATGGTTGCACAAACTTCTTCAAACTAATATGTATGCATCCTTTATTTCTGTGAATTTTGGAAGCATTTGATAATTTGAGGTTTAATTTCAAAGTTATTTGCAGTGGGTTGGAGCAACCTGATGCAAGAAGGTTGGACGGAACTGACTCGATAACATAAATCCTTAAGGGTTTGGGTTGATTGGGTTCTCCCATTGTAGAATTTTTTGAGTTTGAAACAGGAATCCAATTAATTCTTACTAGTTGACCCGACATCTTTCTCCACGAAGGAAGTGAAGAAAGTACTTTTTTATTTTTTTATTTTTGTTTGTTTGTTTTTTTTTAATTTTCAATCAAGTTTTCAATCAAAAGAAAAGAAAAGAAAAGAAGAGGAATCCTAACTAAGGTTTTCTAATTCTAGACAGCTCTTAACTACTAAAATTGCATTCGAGCACTCTAAGTTCGAAATCGGCTAACCGAATCAGCCAGATAAGTGTAAGATTGGTGGGAGATTTTTCGTACTTTCGCAACAGACCTAATTAGATAACTATCTTTTTCGGAACGTAGTTTCTAAACCATTTTTTAGACACCGACAGGCTAACCCATTTGAACCCGGTCTAACTCTTGGGTTTTCTTGTCCTAATGAGCTCGGATGTCTCTAAGACTGGCGTCTAATCAATTTTATTTAAGGGTTAGGTTATATAGATGCAAGGAAATGATTTGTGGGCTAAGGAAGGGTGATCAAATTTTCATCTTATCTGATTAATGGGTGATGTTTTTAAGATATATTATGAAAATGCAATGCAAAGAAAGCAAGGTAACCAAATAAAGTTGAAAGGTTTTTTAAAGTTTAGGTATTTCTTTATATTAGTTAAATCTTTTGCGATTAGTGTTTTCTTTCTTTTTATGTTAATCTAATTACAGAAATTAAAGTAAATGTTGAGTTTTAGATTAGTGAGTTATAAAAAATAAAAGATTCAACTAAAAAGAAATTAAATTAGCTAATAAGAAAAGAAAACTTATGCAATCTAAATATAATGTGAGAATTCTAATCTATATTAAAGGTAGAAAATTAACTAAGCAAATAAAGCAGCAATTAAAAGAGAAATCTAAGAATTAAAGGTAATAATTTTTTTTAAATGCAAATCAAAATCTATCCTAGGACAACCATACAACGTAACTTCCTATTACACCAGGGCAACCTTATGTCACGGTAGATTTTGATTTGATTAAAATAACTAAAAAAAGCAGAAAAGAATTACTAAAATTAAAACTAAAACTAAAAGCACGAAGAACAAGAATCTGAAATATAATTTAAACACGCCAATTCTCCAGCAACGGCGTCAAAAACTTGATGTGTTTTAAATTTACAGCAAGCGCACGGTGTGCAATGTAGCCCGTTCGACGAGTACGGGTTGATCCCACGAGGAATTGGATTTTAAACTGTATTCAAATACTTGCTCAGACGAGCTTTAAAGAAAAAGAGGGAAGATTATTTGTTGAATTACAAACTACTAAAGCAGTAAATTAATCAAATATAAAAGGTAAATTATCTAAAAGATCTAAGGCTTCTGAATCCACTAAACCAATAAATTAGAGAGCTTTCATATGGTTTCTTTATAATGTCTCTTGATTAAGGTGTAAAACATGAACAAGCATGGATCATAAAGATATTTAACTCAACTATGATCTATCAAGCATTTTGCTTTCACCCTAATTAAGAGAATCTTCTTTTCTTTACTTATCTTGTGTTGTCCAAGTATAGGTTATGAAGGGATTCTGACTCAACTATAACCCATCAAGGTTTCCATAAGAAAAGAGAAGAAATAGTTTAGAAAATTGTGAGCCTTCTACCAATCATCCAATCTTGCACCGAATGAAGTATGGATTATGAAGGGATTCTGACCCAACGATAGCCCATCAAGTCTCTTGGCTTGAGAGATGAAGGGAGAAGGACTCTAAAAATTAAAAGCTCGAAAAGAGAGATTCAATGGAGAAGGCTTCTATTCATGATCTAGCTTCATCGCAAATCCCAGAGGGATTGTTTAGCCAAACATAGTTGATTTGAAGTCCGAAGAAAAATTAAATAAAATCTAATTCTACTTGTTGGAATTTAATTTACGAAAATTAAAAATTACAGAATTAAAAGATGCAGAAATTTAAACTATCTTATTACAGAATTAAAATTACAGAAATTAAATAGAAAGAGAACAACTAATTTATTGCTGAATAAAAATTCTAATTACAAAAATTTTAACTCCTAAGCTATTAACGAGGCTTAGAGTTGAAACAGAAAATAAATAAAATAAAATTTCTTACAGAATCTAGCTTCTCTCCCTCTTCTGGCTTGGGACTAACCTCTCCTTGGCTGACTCTCCTTCTTGTATGTCGGAAGGGTGGAAGAAGTGGGAACAAAGTGGCTAAAAAATTTAAAAGGTGTGTATGCCTGCCTGTCACACAGACCTCCTATAGGAATTATGGTTTGGAGCGAGATATCTCCAAGAATAGAGGCATTGAAGCCTTTTTATAAGTGTAGGTAAAGAGAAGATTTTCATGGCTAGGCAATGTGGAATTAAAGGAAGAGCTTTCTTTTAAAGTCACATCTTCGTCGCTTAGCCGCATCTGTTCGGCATCTTGATCACTCGCAGACCCCACGTGTTCAACGCACATCCAGTCGCGTGTTCACGTTCGTGCGCAAAACTACTTAGTTTCAGTTGTGCACCCCATCCACTGAATGGCCCTTCAAATCCCATTAATTTCTATGGACCCACTCCATGTGCCACTGTGCCGCTAAACACCATCCTGTGAAATAAAGAAAGGCTTTTTCCCATGTTGGAACCAAGCCCCACGTTCCATTTCTCCGGAGCCACTTAAAAAAATTACTGTAGCATTTCATGGCTCACCAATCTTTTTATGGACCAAGTGGTCCATGGTGGACCACCAACTTGTGGATTGAATCGGATTGACTTTCGGCTTCGAATTTAAATTCATTTTAACTCCATTTTCTGTTCCGTTTGATCCTTTTAAGATAACTTGATCCATAAATTAATATTTCTATGGGCAAATTTATGCACTTATCAGTGACCATGTGCGCTGCTGCAGATCCTGTACTCCTGATGTTTGGTAGTGGAAATTGGGCCACTAGGGGACCACATAGACTGTTGAAACTTGAAAAGGCTAGGTTGGGTATCATAGTTGTATGTTGTTGCCAGCCTATGCGTATCGTGCTTATTCATTGTGATTGCTGGACGCTTCTTGGAGTGTATCAGGAGTCAGCGAACTCGCACACATAGCAGTTGTACAGTAGGATGGATGATGGACTTACTGATCTTCAAAAAGGTAGATATACTTAAAGGGAATATAAGTTCTAAGACATAATTTCACTTGGGTAGAGAGGTGATTGAAATACTGCCATTGAAGTTATATTTTTGAAGGAGAACTTTGTTTTCTATACTTGTCCTGATGTCTTGAATTTTTTATATCCTTCTGAGGATTTTCCATCCTTTTTTAAAAAGTAGTGTTCTGTTGCTCAAAAACAGCCTGTAGAAGCTTAATTGCATGATTATTGATAAATGCTAACTGAAATATTAAGAATCCTTTTGGTTTACGATTGTCAAAGATCCATCTTTTGTAAAAATGCTTTGTAGTCAAAATGATGCAGCACTTTCACTATTTGTAAATTTAAGCATGTATTATTTCTGAATACCATGGTTTGTTAAAGTAGTTCTGGATATGTTCTGATCAGGCATCTTTTATTAGGTTAATGCATCAGATGTCATTATTTTGGAGGGAATTCTAGTTTTCCATGACCCACGAGTCCGCAGCTTGATGGACATGAAGATTTTTGTTGACACAGGTCTCCTATTTTTGCTTTCGTCCATATGTTTGCATATATGACAAGTTCATGTTGAACACTTTAGCGATGGTTGCTTTTATAAGTTATTTTTAGTTGAAGTGGACTACTTATAACAAATGACTAATCTGATCTCACAGTCTATTCAGTTGTAGATTTTAATGACCTAGCTGCAAGGACTAGGATCATAATTGGTGCATTTAATTATGAATTTTATACAAGTCTGCATGGCAAACATGGAATATTTGATGGTGGGCGCAAAGCAACAGATTTCCCAATATTGACTGCATGAAATAATGAATATTTACCCCAAAATATCAATCTTTATAGATTTGCAAAGTCGCAGATTATTTTTTGTGGGACTGCTACTTAAACATTTCTAATAGGTTTTTCCAATTTGCAAGGAAAAGTTAGCGTGAAGAACCAAATATTCAACTAGTAGGCTGTGCCATTGTTCCTAGAGGTTGTGTGGTTCAGTTAGTAGGCTGTGTTATTGTTCCTAGAAGTTATCTTTCATGTCAGGTGGATTATTCCAAAAAGAAGCATATGGCAATTTCTTCAAAACATCATCATGTGTGCTACCCAAGGAAAACTTCATGCTTGTCTGTTAAAATTATTGAAATGCTATCAAGTAAGATGCTTTTAATCTAAGGTATCTATTTAAGCCATTAAAAATGCAAACCACCTGTATTATGATATATGGCCTAACTTCATTTTAGAATAATTTCTGGTGTCAGGCATGCATGGCTTGATTTGTCAATGGAATGTTCAGTGTTGCTCCCTGAGACATCATATTATGGTAGAAATATCTGAAACTGTAATTTGTCACTGGACCTATAATTTAGTTGAAGTACGTGATTTGCTGCACAATAATTTGGCAAGCAGCATAATATTTGGTTAATTGCAACATGCAGAAAAAAAGGGTTAAAAATCTAACTTGCAATAGCAGAGATTTTAAATTTGAGTTGTCATGCAGATGTACATCAAGAGCAGGTTAACATTTTATGTTAAACCCTTTCCATTTTAAAGCTGACGTGACCTTTTAATCTTCCCATTTTTATATGTGATTCAAACTAGTGCATATGGGCATCAAGGTGCAGTTAATTGGGATAGTTTTGGATTTGAGCAGTGGGGCATCATTTTGATCATAGTTTCAATAGGTTTTCCAACATGTCTCTTTCTTATTCCATTCTCTGCTATATGCTGCCTTTAGATGCTGATATAAGGCTGGCCCGAAGAATAAGACGTGATACAGTTGAGAGAGGTAGAGATGTGAACTCAGTGCTCGAACAGGTACAATTTTTGTAAAGTTTTTATGTTGTTGATTTGGAATTTTTTCCATTGTTGGGTTTTATGTTGTTAATCTGGCCTTTTTCTGTGACTAAACACGTCCACTCGGCACCTTAACAGAATGTGCACCATACATGTGCATACATGCTCATTCTTATGGTGGTATATCTATTAATATAGGGCAGAATCACTGACAGTTCTCTTATTTCAAGATGTATGAGAAAGGGAATGTATGATCTGAAGACTCAAAGATAAAGATGTTGTAAAGTTTTAGATTTGCTGATATTTACCACCTCTTTAATTTCTTTTCCTTGAAAAATTTGCCTTCACTTATCTGTGCCAGAAGACATGAGTGCAATAAGAACCTCACTTGTAGCTACAGATAAAAGAATTTAGGTCTGACAATTGTCCAATCATCCTCTAGACTATGCTTAGAGCTAATCATTTGGTATTTTTACCAAACACAACCTAGAGGCTCTTTTACAAACCTCAAGTTGATGTGAAACACATTAATAAACCTATGATAACATATGTATCATAAAAACCATGAGATTCATGTTCTTAATTTCATCTGTGTCTATGGCTTATAAGGCATACAAGTCCAATAACTTCCCACTTAGTTCTTTTGGTATGTGCTTTGGATTCTGAAGTTTTATATTGCTGTGCAAACTTTCTTGAGAGGGGTTTTCATGGTTATATTTTCAATATATTTTGAGGGAGCCATCTTGAATATTCAACGGTCCTTCTGATCAATGCTGCATTTATTTGGTGCTTGCTCTTGACATGATTCGTGTTACTATTTACTTTACAAGTCTTTTGCATGTGAACTTCAGCAAGTTAGATATCATCTTAATGATCTTCATGTAGTTTGATGAAGAACCTTTCTTCAAATTCAATCAAGGCACCAAATAAAATGCAATGATCATCATATGCTTTTTCTAGGTCAATGAAAATCACATGCAGATTTTTCCTCTTGTCCTAATTTTTCTACCAATTATTCAGCATACATTTGCTTTGATGTTAATCTCCTTACATAGATCTTGGCTTATTCACTGACATGCTTGTCACCTGATTTATTTTTCACGTCATTGCTTTAATTACTAATAACTTGGAATTATTGTGGCCCTTATTCTTTCTAAACTAAAATTTCTATGCTTTGCTATTGACATGAATCTTCCTCAGTTTTAAAATCTCATCAAACAAATTTGCAGTATCGTCTTGTTTTTTGAACAGAGGAACGGGCGGGGTGGGTGCGTGGGAGGGGGTGTCCGGGGACGGAAGAGAGTGATTGATGCAATTCTCTACCTTACCATGATTAAATGGACCATACCGTCTTATAATCCATTGTTTGAACTTTTTGCTAGAGATTTTGAAATAGAAACCAAAATATCTTGCTTGGACCAATCCAAGGGCCGTTGCTGGATTTTGCCATGTTTTTTGTTCCTTTCATCCCAGGTCAATGAAGTTAAGATCATCCATTTCACAAAATCGAAAAACTGAAAATCGATTCAGATAGAATAACTGGATCGAAAGTGGCAGAGATCAGATGATTCAATTTTGGATTGTGAGATCCAAATCATGGATCATCCAATCATCAATCATCCAACCCAATTTAAAAGGCTTGAGGCACTGTTTGCACACAAAAATAGGACACCATTTCTGTTTCATGCATGAATTGTGATGCCAGTGTCCCTATTTTTACACGAAAAGGGTACCTAGTTGATTTTTTTCCCTGTTTCTGGGCATGATTGAAAGGAGTTTCAGATGTCCAAAAAAATTTGGATTTTTTTTTCTTTTAAAGAGTTCTATTAGAATTCAGATTGGGATATGAATGATGCCATTTGATTCTCTTAAAATAATCTATCATTTATCTAATTTCCTAATATGAAGAATTCTATTCTATATTTGCTCACCTGATACTAGGAAAGTGTTGGTCAGTTTTGTATTATGTAGGAGTCCTTGCAAGAAAAATAAAGTAGTTTGATGGAATTCATTACAAGATATCTATATCCAGTTGTAGGGAGTTGATTGGATCCGTGTAGGTGTGTATTTAGTCCTACATCGATTATTTACTGGGAAGATCTTTAGTATTTATACAGATAATATCTTTCGACTAGCCTTTTTGGATGATGTCTTCGGTTCATAGTTCGTCGAATCATCTCGAATTAGACGGTTTGGGCGTTCCAAGCCATACCGGCTGCAAATCGGGATGGTTCGACCTTCCGAATTGGAACACTGGACAAGAGAGAAGGAAAGAGAGGAAGAGAGAGGAGCGGAGGAAAAGAGGGGACAATGCCGTCGGAGGGCCGACGGTGGGCCACCAAGGCTGTTGGAGGGCCATAGAGCCTCCGCGGCTCCGCATCGCCTGATAAGATATTTAATTGAGAGAGATAAAGAGAGGGGAGAGCGAGGATACCAGAGGGAGGCGTAGCTGACGGAGAGGCCACGGGTGGCCGCCATGGCCACTAGGTAGTAGAAAAGGTGCGAGTAGAGCCGCCGCCAAAAAATAGGGGCGATCGCCCCTGTTCATCGTATTTTTTTAAAATAATGATGAATAGTTAAGCCAGCAATGGATTTGCCGGCTTCACTTCCATTGCCGGCTTCATTATTTCAGAATTTTTTTAAAAAATCCGAAGAAACAGTGAAGCCGGCAAACTCATTGCCGGCTTCACTGTGATCGAAGTTTTTAAAAACCTCATGAAATAGAGGCAATCGTCTCGTTTCATGCCCGAGGAGCTGCGGGCCGCAATCTCGCCGTCTGACGGCCACGACAACTAGTCGGTGGCCCACCAGTGGTCTCTCCGTCGGTTTCCCCTCCCTAGGGGTGTGCATTCGATTTTTCGGTTCAAACTGAACTAAAGTTCCAAAATCTAAACTTCTGAATTTGCATTTTATAAAACTAAAATCAAACCGAAGTAGCCTAAAACCGAACAAACCAAATTGAAATAATTTTGGCTCGATTTGGTTTGGTAATTCAGTTTTGGGCTTCTCTGTGCTGGGCTTTGGGTTTTGGTTTGGGCTTATTAAGTTCTTTAATAATTTCATTATTGGACTGTAGAATTGCACTTGGGCTTAGTAGTGTTATTCCAATTCAAATCAACGACAAACCATTCAAAAAAAGTTCAATTCCATAAATTATCTTAAGCTCTTTGTAATCTGCTAATGTAATATTTATTATATAAGTCAGCAATCAAATCAAACCAACCAACAGATAGGATCTTGATTCTTGAGCAAACAACCATAAAAAATATAGTCAAATCTGTTGAAAATCAAACAACCAACTAAATAAGTCATGCAACTGTTGCAGCATTGCCACTGCCCACTGCCTCCCTCACAAACACATACACCACAATCCACAAAATCTGCCAATAGTCCACAATGACTACATAAGTCAAAAGCAACCAATCACGAAATAAACTTTCAATCTTCTAAATACAAACCAGTAAATATGTGACATGTCCTACATATAGTCCATAATTATAATATAAATATAGTACTACTACTAAAATAAAATATAAAAATAAAGCTCCAAGCAAGGTTCGTCGTACCAGAACCAAACCTCGTACCGGTGAAATTTTGTTTAATGTTGGTACGCGGTTCAGTATGATACGGTATGGTAATATCGGTACGCTTCAGTATGGTATATTGGTACGAGATCGATACGGTACGATATGGGCGGTATGGGGCAGTACGGTATTCTATGACTCCAAGTCTCCGACGTCAAATTAGTAGAGTTAGTCAATCAGCATCAACTCCAAGTCAACACATAATCTGATTAAATCTCAGTAACTGATGCAGAAGGTTCCACTGACAGATTATCAAACTCTGTTAATAAAAGAAACAAAATGTTTCATCAACTCCAAACAAAATAATTCTAATTTGAAGCTATCAAAAAACACAAGAAATAGGTGGAACTAAATATTATCTTGTTCAAACTTGTTAAGATCCTTCAAATTCTCTTCCACAGTAAGCTGAGATAAAGATCGAAGCCAATTTTGTGCACATATGAGTGCTTGCACGATCCTGAAAGTCAAAGAGCTTCTAAATGCATCCAATACTCTAGCACCTGTGCTAAAAGTAGCCTCTAAAACTACTGTTGAGATGGAGACTGTTAACACATCTCGAGCCATTTGTGAGAGGATGAAAAATCCGAGACTTGACTTTTCACCAAGCAAGAATATAAGTCCATCCTTTGAGGCTCAATATCTTCGCATAGATACTAATCTAGCCCATGTTTACTATCCATATATCCAGGGAGATGTTGATACTGTGTCCACATCATATTTCCAGCTTGGCCATCCTCAAAAGTTATGGTATTAGCTGAAGAGGTAGATGAAATTTCACGACACTCTTTTTTCAAAATAGATCCAAAAATGAGGGAGCAATTTTCTTACTGTATTTTTCAAATAACTCAAATGCTGCCTCCTTCACTTTCTTTAACATATCCTATCTCTTTTCAGCCCCATACATATCAACAAGTGCAAAGTTTGCATATGCCATCTTTTGCTGAGGATCAAGGATAGATACAATATAAAAAAATAAGTTTATTCATCTTGTCAATCCACCCTAACTATTATACTTAGTTTTCATTTTTGTAGCCATCAATCTAAGCTCTAAATCTTCACTTTCATTCCATTGCTTTGGCGAGCAATTCATTCCACTAATCTCACTAAAAATGTATTAGCAGTGATATATTTAGAACCAGAGATCCGCAATGTCAAATCATAAAAATGTTTAAGAAAGACTACCATTCTTTTTGAATTAGCCCAATCACTAGCCGTAGGCATCTCTTCTAAACCATCATTATACTTTAAACCATGCTTGAAGTAAGGGTCAAGTTTCTCATACCTTACAAATGCTCTCTCGAACTTTTGAGCAGTTCCTAGCATTGTGTAAATTATGAAATTTTGTCCACATTTAAGTCACAAAGGCAAGGAGATTGGTAAACAAATAGAGATGTCTTCTTGACTGAAAAATTGATAGGGTGTTTACGGTCCCCGTCGATAATGCCAGCTCAAATAATGTTGCGGTTGATTATTTAAAAGAGAAAATACTGAATTAGGGGACTGATGTGCTTGGATGTAAGAACATCCATATAAGGTGTATTGTGCATATAATTAATTTGGTCGTAACTAATAGTTTGAAAGAAATCAGAAACTCGATGAAACGGAGTGTGTCGAGATAGAAAAGATCCAATCACGATGCTTATTGTGCATGGATGTTCCTACTTTGTGGAATTCTATTTACATGATGCTAAAGACTGCTAAAAAATTTGAGAGAGCATTTATAAGATATGAGGAACTTGACTCTTACTTCAAACATTGTTTAGAGTATAATAATGATTTAGAAGGGGTGCCGACAACTAGTGATTGAGTTAATTAAAGAGGATGGTAGTTTTTTTAAACACTTTTATGATTTGACATTGCGGATCTCTGGTTCTAAATATGTCACTGCTAACATATTTTTTAATGAGATTAGTGGAATGAATTGCTTGCTAAAGCAATAGAATGAAAGTGAGGATTTGGAGCTTAGTTTGATGGCTACAAGAATGAAACTAAGTATGATAGTTATTGGGGGGTTATTGACAAGATGAATAAGCTTATTTATATTTCTTCTATCCTTGATCTTCGGCAAAAGATGGCGTGCACAAACTTTGCACTTGTTGATATGTATGGGGCTGAAAAGGGACATGATATGTTAAAGAAAGTGAAGGAGGTAACATTTGAGTTATTCGAAGAATACAGGAAGAAAATATCTCCCCCATTGTTTGGATCTATTTTAAAAAAAGGGTGTCGTGAAACTTCATCTACATCTTCAGCTAGTACCATAATTTTTGAGGATGGCCAAGCTGGATATATGATATGGATATGGTATCAATAACATCTCTCTGGATATATGGATAGTAAAAATGAGCTAAATAAGTATCTAGGTGAAGATATTGAGCCGTAAAGGATAGACTTTGATATCCTTGCTTGGTGGAAAGTTAATAGTCCCGGATTTTCCATCCTCTCACTAATGGCTTGAGATGTGTAGCCGTCTTCATCTTAATAATAGAGTACTTGATGCATTTAGGAGCCCTTTACTCTTAGGATAGCACTCACATGTGCATAAGATTGGCTTCGATCTTTATTTTAGCTTACCATGGAAGAGGATTTGAAGGATCTTGATAAGTCTGAACAAGGTAATATTTTAGTTTCCACCTTCTATTTCTTATGTTTTTTTTTGACAGCTTCAAAATAGAATTATTTTGTTTGGAGTTGATGAATTATTTTATCTTTTTATTAACAGAATTTAATAATCTGTCAGTGGAACCTTCTGTATCAGTTACTGAGGTTTAATCACATCAAGTGTTGACTTGGAGTTGATGCTGATTGACTAACTCTACTAATTTGACGTTGGAGGTTTGGAGCTTTACTTTTTGTTTATTTAAGTAGTAGTACTACATCTATATTATAATTATGGACTATATATAGGACATGCCACATGTTCATTGGTTTATGTTTGGAGACTGGAAGTTTGTTTGTGGTTATTGCTTTTGACTTTTGTAGTCATTGTGGACTCTTGGTAGATTTTGTGGATTGTGGTGTATGTGTTTGTGAGAGAGGCAGTAGATAGTGGCAATGCTGCAACAGTTGCATGACTTATTTAGTTGGTTGGTTTGATTTTCAATAGGTTTGGCTGTATTTTTTATGGTTGTTTGCTCAAGAATCAAGATCCTGTCTATTGGTTGGTTTGGTTTGATTGCTGACTTATGATAAATATTATATTGGTAGATTACAAAGAGCTTGAGGTAATTTTATTGAATTGAATTTTTTTTTGAATGGTTTGTTGTTGATTTGAATTTGAATAGCAATACTAAGTCCAAGTGCAATTTTGTAGCCTAATAATGAAATTATTAAAGAACTTAATAAGCCCAAACCAAAAGCTCAGCACAGAGAAGCTCAAAATCGAATTATCGAACTGAACTGAAATTATTTCGGTTTGGTTTGTTCAATTTTAGGCTACTTGGTTTGGTTTTAGTTCTATAAAGTGCAAATTTGGAAGTTCGATTTTCAGAACTTCGATTCAGTTTGAACTGAAAAATCAAATGCACACCCTTAGTTACATCCTATGCACTGACGTGACCTACTCATGTTGGTAACTTAAGTGAAATTAAAATAAAATTCTTCATTCCTCCCTTCTTTCTTATCCTCCCATGGCAGCCCTGTGTGCTTTTCCTTCTCCACCCATGGCATCTCGGTCCTCACTTATGACTACCCCAAGTTGCCACCACTGTCTTCCTTGATCTCATCTCTGTCATCACCACTAATGGTCTCCATCTCCTGGAGACAAATAATCAAATAAATTAGGGTGATGAAGCGAAATACAGGAGCGGTTGCAAATTGCAATGGGCGAGGTATGAGGTTGATGGTGATGCCATGGCTAACAAGGGCTTAGGTGCTTCCTGAACCCTATATTTGGTTGGGTTCGTGAGAGAGAGGATGGATGGCCTCTATTCACCATTTGGTTCAAAAAATTTTAGAGATGATGGAAAAAAAAGAGGGATTGTCCACTCATCCTGACCCACTAATTTGCATCCTCCCAAATTGGGAGCATGCAAGGATAGATAGAGCATATGAGAGGTGGGTTTCTACATTAACAAAATTATCCCTTATTAATTTTTTTTTGATAAACTATAGTACTTCTTCACTTTTTCATTCATAGTATTTATATATATTTTATTTATCCATACTATTAATTCTATAATATTAAACTTATTACTATTATTT
>KE505050.1:311203-322696 GCA_000441515.1 Elaeis oleifera | reverse complement strand
ATTATAAATTAACTAGTTATTTATATAATTAATGTATATAAATAAATTAATTCAATAATAATTAATTTATAAAATCATTTAATTAATTAAATTAAATTAAATTAAAATATTTATATATTTTTATATAATTATAAATTATAAAAATTATAAGTTTATGCATTGCTTACATCTTTAGTATAAATAGGTATTATAAACTAATAATAATATTATTATTATTTTTATCAAAGAATGATTTAGTAAAAATATCATATAAATATCATCTATCCTTTCTTTCATTCCTTGTGGACCAGATAGAGGAGAAAATTATTTCCATCCATTCTGCTATATTTCACCAAATACATGAGAGAATGGAGGGAAGATCTTTTCCCTTATCCATCCTTCCTCGTCTACTTAACCTTCTTCAAAATACATCCTTCATACCAAATAGAGTGTTAGAGATGGTAATGCTGCTGATGGAGATCTTGAGCACGTGAACGATGGTAATGTCGTGGTCAATGGAAATCTCAAGCATGTGGGCCTGCACCATATGCAAGGGCTTAGTTGCATCCTAAGTGGTGGTGACATTGCCAGCAGTGGCCAAATGGTTACCAAGAACACAAGTGAATGGTTGGTGTCCGAGGATAGGAAGGGGAACATTGAGAGGCAATCACCAGATGTCGATGGTGCTGCATGAAAAGCTGTGGCACTGGCGAAACGCCTTGTTGGTGGTGGCAGTGACACCGATAAAACCTAAGTGGAGAGAAAATGATGACGGAAGCACTCCACAAAGAGGGAGAGATGCTTCGTTTCCATATGCCAATAAGGATGGCATTTCAGCATGTAAGAAGGATGCTATGTCTTATGCACATGCCTAAGCATAGCATTTCAAATAAATAAGATGCTTCAAGCAGCTTGTTCTCTTTTCCTTTTTTAATTCTTCTATTTTATTATTATGCTCTCTCTTCAACTCTTCTCAACTCCATTTTCTTATTTTAAGGAAACTCAATCTTGTTCTTTTACATTTATGTGCCAAATACTGCTAAATAGTGATGTTAAACAGCTGTTTTCTCAGTGGTAATTAAAATTTTCCTCTTTTTAATTACTTGTTACTTTTTCAGTTTCTAAATATTTTTCATATTGTTTAAAGACATCAAAAAAAATCTTACAGTCCACGATCTAATCTGATCTGACCCCTCTGATTTATGACCTATCCCAATCTTAACAACATTGTTAAGAAGCAATGCCTTTAGATTGAACTTCTTTGTTTTAAAAGAGTTAGAAGGATTGGATCACTAGTTTCCAAATAGATTTAGAGGAAATAAAGTTTTAGTGTAGGCTTGGAAATTTGAAAATCCAAATCTCACAAGCATTAATCAGTAAACAATATCTCGTATACGATAAATACTTAACATTTTTTTTAAATAATAATCTTTTGATTGTCTGCATATGAAACCAAGGAAGTGATACATCTACAGGTCTGAAACAATATAATGTACTTTAGAATGATGTTTAGTTTATTTTCTTAAATTTTATTTTATCTTTCTTTATTTTCTTATTTTAATGATAATTATATCATTTCCATTTTCCATTGGAATTGCTGAAACTGGAGTTGAAACTGCTGAAACTGAAACTTATCTGATTGATATTGAACTAAGTTCTCAGACCTTCTATGCTACCATCCTACATGTTCTAATAAGTTAACGAACCGAATTAGTCCAGTGTGACTCCAACCTTTCTACATCTTTATCAGCTTCTGCAATCTGTATAACTGACTAGTATTTGGCTGGTGCAGTGCTTGTGATTCTTCTCCTGTTTTTCGAGAGAAAACATTTGATGATTGGCTATGATTCTTCCATGGTCAAGATTTGGAGTACTCTTTTAATCATTGTTTGTTTCATCCTCTCCCTTAATGTGAAAAATGAACGGTTGTATGTCTTATGAAAGTGTGTACATTTAAAAGGTAGGGAAGCACAAGACTCAAGGTGTGATTGATGTTGCTTGTGCTTTATAAAGAGAGGAGAAGCTGGAGGTTTTCTAGTTTCTCTTATAAGCACTTTTTTTTTGTCTTTTTTCTGCTTGTAGAAGCACTTAGATAATAAACACTTATTTTTCTAGGAAGTGCTTTTTTTACTTTATAAGTCACAAAAGACTTTCTTTAAGCAATACCAAACACACCCTTAAAGATCGCTCTTGAATATGAAATGTGTTGAGTGGAGATGAAAAGAGGGTGTGGATGTGCATGGGCCCTACTCTCAAGAGAATGTATTATGTAGCAGTAATGTACCTATATTTCCCAACGGTCTATAGGCTTTCTTAGCAGAGTCCTTGTTTTGTAACTTCTGTGATATTCTAGCAGTATCTATTTTACTGTCTTTCATCTTTTCTTTTGATCAGCTGATTGTTATTCACTTACTCTTCAGATGCCCTTTTCTTCCTAAGATGATCAGTTGTCTCTTCATGTTTTCGTCCTTCATTCTTGGGTAATTTGTGATATCCTTATCCTTATTTCTTAGGTAATTCATGATATCCTTATCCTTCATGTAACTGGCCTTATTAATTGTTATCAAGCATTGGTACCTATATCATTTCATCCCTTCTCCATTACCTGTTATTTTTCTGTTCCATGAAGCATACTATTTGTCCCAATTTGAGTGTAACTGTTAGATATTTCTATTTAGGAGGAAAGTCATTCCATGCCTTGTAATTATGATTACATATTCCTAAGGCACTCCTGATATTTCTTTCCTGACTACAATCCACTATTTAATATTCAATTATAATTGCTGAAAGTTAATTTCCTAATACATGCACAATATTTTCTTGGATTTCACAACCTTTAATTTTTCACCTTCACAACAATGATGTATGCAAAATCTAAGGAATATGCAGCAAGTAATATTCTGAAAAAAAAAATTATGTTTCTGTAAACAACTGATACTCAACCTTCACCTGGCATTTTCTTACAGACCTTAGTCTAGGATAATTGAAGAGTTTAGACATGAAAGATGTATGCTTAAAATTGACAGACCGTAAGCATTTAGTTTTCACATTGATATTCAAAGTTATCGGAGCCTGTCAAGGTAAATTCTTATTGGCGATCTTCAATGATATGGCCTTTTCTTGGACCTTTCACCTTGTGAAAATCATATTATCTTTTGTAAATTGATTAGTATTTATCGGGTGTACAGTATGGAAGGTTTGTCAAGCCTGCTTTTGATGATTTTGTTCTGCCATCAAAGAATATGCTGATGTCATTATACCACGGGGAGGTGACAACCATGTTGCAATTGATTTAATTGTACAACATATCCGGACAAAGCTTGGTCAGCATGACTTGTGCAAAATTTATCCCAATGTATATGTTATCCAATCGACATTCCAGGTAATTTCTTTGTTGCATTGCTTCAAGTAATCATTTATCAGATCTTCTAGATGAACTTATCGATCTTCATACTGTTTTTTTTTCGTTGGTTGGACCTTGTATATTAATGTTCCTGAAGGCTTTTGTAAACAGATACGAGGAATGCATACACTTATTCGTGATAGGGAGATAACAACGCCTGACTTTGTCTTTTATTCTGATAGGCTTATTCGGCTGGTAAATTAACCCTTTGTTTCCTATTTTAAATGAATATTTTTGATATAAATTGGTAGTATGTTAATTATTGTCATCATAATTATTTGTAAAATAATGGTGTGCTAGGTTGTGGAGCATGGTCTTGGTCATCTGCCATTCACAGAGAAGCAGGTGGTCACTCCAACAGGTACATTATATAAGAGTCTCACTCCTTTTTTTAATTAAAAAAATTTCTGTGAAGCTGTTACTCGTGAGATGGTGAATGTTTTATAAACATCAAAGTTCATTGCATCTATCACTTGCATGTTCTCATTTAATCTGAAATATCATTTGTAGAGCACTGCAACATGAATCTCATATATACTGATCATTAATGATCCACGAGCACATATCTTGCAACCAGACTGATTATAAGGTCCAACCTCTTACTTAGGTGGTCACTGAAACTGAACCATGCAAAACTTGGAGAGTAGAAGTGGAAGGGTGAAGAAATGGACATTGTGGATATGACAAGATTATTTCTCTAGGAAATTAAAGCACGATACCCATCAGTTTGGCTCTTGGCACACTCAATGTTATTTGAAGTAAATATTATATTTTTTTGAAGAGTCATAGCTTTTGCTTGTTTGACTCTACATTTGTGACTCTAGACATGTATCATTGCAACAAGAAGCTTCCTGCTCATTAAACATTAGTGAATGATCAGATTGTGCTTTTGTCTAATAACACTAGAATTCTTAAGATTCAAACCCGCAATAACACTCAAACTAGATATTTTACAATCTGAACACCCATAAATGAACATGAGGAAATAGATGTATTTAATGCTTCTGGAGAAGTGGAAGTGTCATTGGTTTGATAAACTAGGGAAGAGGAAAGATGCAGGAGAAGGGGCAGATAATATGTTCATCATGTGGAGAGATTGAGCATGCTTTTTTAGCTATCTTGGAAATTTATGTTTGTGTCCTCAAGAGTTCACTAGTAGAAGGGTTGTCTTTGTCATTTTTTATTGTTGCTCCCATAATTGGTTTTATAATAATTTAAATAAAGTATTATTTTATTTCATTTTTGTTAAGCTCAATTGGTTTTTTTAAATGGTAAATTGTTATATCTGAATTGTTTTTATAAATTATAAACATGCAAATATTTCTTTCTTTTAGTCAAGAAGAAATTTGAAAATTAATTTGAATTCGGTTGCACCTCCTATCAGGCCATGGTACACTAAGACTTGATGTTCAAATTAATATGGACCCTATAGTATTTGGTTCAACTTAACTATGTTTCCTGTTCTCAATTTGGGTTACCCCTTGTTCAGGGTCAGTCTACACTGGAGTTGACTTTTGCAAGAAACTTTGTGGAGTGTCTATTGTCCGAAGGTGAGCCTTGCATTAGGTATTGCTTTATGGGGCTGTCTACACTGGTTTCTTCAGTGAACTAATAGTGTCATACAAGTTTGGAGGTATCTTAATTTAGTCATTGTTAGAATTTAAATAATAAAATAACCACCAGCAATGAGCCTTATGGGGCTGGATATAATTTCTTAATTTTGTCATTAGTTTCAATTATTTGGATCATTATGGTTCCTTTGTCACACATAGGTCGCTGTCACGTGACTCACCAGAAGCTCCTTTGACCTAAAGAACTGAACTTTGCCAAATGATAATCTGATGGCCCTCAGGTATTACAATGCAAAAGTCCATATAAATGAAGTTATTTTAGAACACAATCGACCTAAGAAATTTCTTTGCAAATAGCCTCCATATTTAAGGAAGCAGGATATGCAAGATTATACAAATAAAACAGATCACTGAAAATAGTTTAGGTCTGAGCAAATTCGTGATTGGCCGTGAATTGATGATATATTATAATTTGAAACCAATGCTGTCTAGATGGGATCATATCTTAAATCATAGAGGCAGTCAATTATCGGATCACATATTATAAGGCTCTTCTCAATTCTTTTAATCATAAAAAGTGGTGTTGGGGTAACATGAAAAGTAAGAAGTATCATTAAATTTTATTTGAATGATTATTGAGTGAGAAACCAGTATGAGGATACAAAAACTTCACTTCCAAACCCACAAATATCTTATCCAAGAAATGGTGTGTTTTGTTAGTCAACATTTTTTAGTTTCAGCCTATGAGTCAATTGAAAACCTTATTTTGAGTCATTTGACCCAAAAATTATATATAGACACTGGACTTGATTCTCTTCTAAGGTAAGGTATTGTAGAAGGAATCAAATTTTAAAAATGGTAAAAGAGATATAAAAATTGAACATTTGTTGTTCAAAGTTATTTGACCCAAAAATATTAAAGCTATTAGAAACTTAGCTCCAAAACAAGTAAACATCTTTTTTTTCTAATTGTTGTTAAAAATTAAATTTTAACTGAGATTGCTGATCTAATGTTCTGGAAGTTTTTCAATGATGCATTGGTCATTGTAAACGGTAGTGAAACTAATTGATCTTAAAAGAAGATGTCCTACCATCTTTAATATGTAAAAACATGACCTCTATTTGAACATTACAATCCAAAGGGTCATACCATATTACCATGTACCATCCAGGTCCTATGATCCAAATCTGGACATTACGGTCTAAAATGATCCTGCTCTACTGATCTGATTTGGATTGATGAGGGTAATTTTAATCTGGATTGCATGATCCTGTTCATGGCTCTTAAGATCCCAACAATAATGTTTGAAACATTTTCAATAGTATAAGAAAGAAAGATAGAACCTTCATTTTTGTGGTTGGGTTTGGGACAGGGAGGGTAGCGCTGGAATGAAGGAATGATCTTCCCTCTCCTCAAAACTCATTCAGTTTCAGAATGGCTCGATCACAGTATAGATTTCTTGGAGAATCCTTAGAGATACGGTCATTAAAGCACCTTGCATGGATAATAACAGAAATGATGGTTCAAATGTTACAAAAGCTGAAGTTCTCGAATGGACCTAATATGAATTGACCTTAAATTTCTTGCACTGTCTTTCTGGTTTAATTTTATGAAAATGATGGGAAATTTTTCATTAAGAAAGATTTTATGAAAACATCGTAAATCAAATAAGTGAATTCAGGTTAATATAATCATATGCATATAGTGGGCTTGTACCATAGTTTGAAGTTTTGCATGTAACTCCAAAATGGAATTAAATGATTTGATGTTGATGGTAATTGCTCTAAAACTGAGGCAAGTTTCTGCATTTTTGCTAAAACTAACTTGTGGGGTTAAACTCATTGTATATGTAAGCTGCATGCATATTTTTTTAATTATTTCATTTCTTCGAATGTCGGCAACATGTTCTCTAAATTAAACTTATTTTGTAGGTTTTTAGATGATTTGAAAGCATTTGATATGCTTGGTTATCATAAAAATCAAATTTCATTGGCATTTAGATTGTCATATTTATACATCCACTATATAAGATTTGATGTCTACATATTTCTTTTTTTTTTCCTTCACTTATTTCTAGTTCCCTGTAAGCAAGATTTTACGTCTTGACGGGACCGGGGGCATCCTAGCCATCCTGTCCTATTCTTGCGAGAAAATGGGATTGGGACATGGTCGGGACTCCAAAAACCATCCTTGCAGAAAAAGGAGGAAAGAAAGAAGGAAAGATGAAAAAGGGAAAGCGAAAGAAAAGAAGAAGAAAATGAAAGAAAGGGAGGGAGAAAAAAAGGAAGGGAAGGAAAGAAGGAAGAAAAAGAGAAAAAGAAAAAAAAGAAGAAAGAGATGAGAAAAAGAACAAAAAAATAGAAAAATAGAAAAGAAGAAGAAAAAGAAAGAAAAGAAGGATAAGAAAAAGAAAGAATTAAAAAAAAAAAGAAAAGGGAGAGAGATGGAGGATATCTATTGGGTTGTATGACTAAAGACAGCTATCGAGATAGGACGGGACAGAGGGACGTCCCATTCCATGGATACACTAGAACACCTTTGTCCCACAGGATTTAAAACCTTGCCTATCACACTAATTGCTTTTTTTTTAATTTGCAAGCAAAACTGTAGAAATTAGAGTTGGAACCACTAGAACTTAAACTCAGTTCAGTTGAATGGAAACAGAGATTTCAAACATTGACCTGCACTTTATTTATTTTTTCTGCTATTGATTGTAGTTACTGGTTTGACATGATTCACAGTTCCAGCATGCTATCAATAATTTGGCTAACATTGTGAAAACAATATAAGTTAATAGTCTCTATCAATGCTTTGGAGCTTGAACTGGATATTCTCATCTCTGGACTTTTTTTTTTTGGTAAGTGTAAATCATTATTATTGCCACTGAGTCATAAAATGTTTTTGACCTCACAAATTTATTATGATATCTTACATCTTAAAGACACAATAATGCAGAACAAAATCAACTCTCCACTTTATCCACTCTACTTTAATCTTTTTTGGTGACCCTCCATCCATCTCTCAATTCCTGTTTATATTATACTCACAAGTTTTGCGCTTAAAACACTTCTTTCTACTGATTTCTAGAGCTTACCTTTATATTCCCTGTTTGAGAGCATTGAATTACGTTCTTATCACATCAATGAACACTATTATTATCTGCAAATGAATATAGCATGCACTTATTAAGAAAATTGAGAATCTTAATCATTCATTGCAAGTGTAAAAAGGAAAGGCTGATGGCTGACATTGGTTGATGGCTATTAGGATCAGGAGTTGACCTGTAGCAAGCACACTAATGTTTACATCATACTGGCATGGTGTGAAATGATGCATGTTGCCATAGCAATAAATGCTTATGCCCCAAGAAGTGGATGCCCTATTCCATATTATAGTTCCCTAGTTTAAGAATTTACTAGAACTGCTTATTGCATCTAAACCTGGAAGAACTTTGGGATACGATTTTCATCATAAAGAATGTGTTATTCTACCAACCTAGCACTGTTATTTGGTTGGTTGCAGTGGTGAAAGCATGGAGAATGCTTTGCGGGCATGTTGTAAAGGAATAAAAATTGGTAAAATTCTTATTCATCGGGAAGGAGACAACGGTAAACATGTGAGCATTTGAATAGCATGTGTTCTATTATTTCTTTAATGATTTGATATTGGTTGTTCCTTAAATTAATTGTGTTTCACATATATATTCATCATAAACAGCTCATATATGAGAAGTTGCCTGGTGATATCTCTGAGAGGCATGTTCTACTTCTAGACCCTGTGCTTGGTACAGGTCAGTTCAATGTTTTTTAATGAAGCATGCTTATAAATTTGAAAATGTACTGAGAATTGCCAAATCCCTGGTCTGAGTTACCTGCTGTTTCTTGGTTTATTCAAAGAATTGACTCCCTTGTACCCAAAAAAAAAAAGCATTAACCCTAAATTGTCAAACTCTATTCATCTTGACATGGGAAATTCATCTTTCTGCATTGTGCTACATCTCTCTTGTAATGTTCTATATCTGTGAGCCTTTCTTTTTGGAAAGAAATCATGGAAGCAGGCACCAATTCTACAAGTTATCACACTAAAGCAATTAACATAGAAAGTAACAAATATGGAAATGAATCTAATAAGCACAATTGTTTCCAAGAATGAATCTGGAAAAATCTGATGCAAAATTACTCGTTTAATTGCATTAATCATGCCTACGTATCGTGATGCGCACGTGTGCAGAGACTGTTGGTCAAAATTCATTGCATCTGCATCAAGTGATTGGGCATTGCTGGGGTCGTAGAGTCTTGAAACTATTGAGGGTCAATTACATAAAAACCCATTCCTATAATTTATCTCACAAACTCATGGGATTAATTCAGTACACAAGGATCTGGATATGTAGGACTTGGCTATGTGTAAATGATTTATACTTCCTATTTGATTTCCCTCACGGAATCTGCATGCTTTCTATCATATCTTTGAATGCAAATTCTGTCAATGTTTTTTGTCCTCTTCTATTATTATCCAGTTAAAATATTATACTTTTTGCAACTATTTTTTTATTTTTCATTTGTAGTTTTCATACTTAATAGGGAACTTTTGTAAGCAGTACCTTTTTTTTAAAGTGCAACTTTTTCATTGATGAGAATGTAAAACCATTTATGTCCCTAGGTAACTCGGCCAACCAAGCTATACAACTTCTCATACAAAAAGGAGTTCCTGAGAATAGAATAATATTCCTTAACCTCATCTCTGTGAGTTTCTTGTTGTATTAAATAAAGTACCGTTGGCTTACTAGATTTTGGGCAAAATTTGTATTGATTGTTTTTCCTGCTGCTGATTCAGGCACCTGAGGGAATTCATTGTGTTTGTAAACGTTTCCCGTCTTTGAAGATTGTTACTTCTGAGATTGATGTTGCATTGAATGAGGAATACCGAGTTATCCCAGGATTGGGTGAATTTGGTGACCGCTACTTTGGAACTGACGTTTGATGTTGCATGTGGGCTATCATTATCAGCTAATCTTTCTTTTCCATTATATTGTGATCCATTCTCATGACTGAACAGTGGAAGAGAACACAATTCAGTATTTGGATTGTAGGATGAGCAGTTACAGGCAATTTTTAGATTGCTATTGCTTGAATATTATACTGACAGTTCACAGGGGGATTTGGAGAATTAAATGTTTCAGTTATTGTTGTACGAATCACACTAGTAAATATTATCATCAGAAAGCTTTGGCATATGATACTACAGTTTAATCTACTGTCGTTCCTTTGAAAATTTGAATTTAGATTGTTGTCATTTTGTATGCAATGTTCATCCAATTATCCCCTTGGGTTCGTAAAACTGACCCGCGAGTATTTATGTGTTCTGGCATCTCTTGGCCGTGGTTAAGTTCTGCCACCCGCTTAACCGTAACAAGTTGGTTTTGATTTGCCTATTGGAATTTCACTGGCAATTCAGTGACCTTATGCGAGCCTATTGACCATACCATGCCATAATGTAAGCTCAACCAGAAACACAACCATCAGAATGTGATCGATGGAGGTAGCAGAATTAAGCTTGCTGCGGGTCCTTTCTGCACTTCGTAGTTATCAAGTTCTGATAAATTTTTGCATCGAACAAAAGCCTAAAAATTACAACACCCTAACTGAGACTTCAAAATCTGTACGTATGTGTATGCATATATCCCGAACCACTTAGGGTTTCTGAAACCCACAACCGGGAATTCCTCTTTTGGATCCAAACTAAACCAACTCAATAAAGATAATTTGGTTCCATATTCGGGTCGACCTAAGCCTGCTAAACGGAAGAATGGGAAAGGGAATCGCGTTTCCTTATTCTTGCTCAGATGAGGTGCAAGTTTTTCTAGGTTAGCATTATAAAATTCTAGGAAAGCTTCGAGGTGATGACAAACTGTGTTCATCTGAGCAAATCTATTTGAAAAATTATGATTGACCGCAACAAGAAGTTTCAAGACACGATTCATTCATCTCCTCAAGGATTTGGCAATTTAAAAGAGCATCACAAATAGCCTATCTAGATATAACATTCCAACAATAATACTTTGTGCACCATATGCGGTGCAACAAAATTGACGTGCAGTAAATCGTCCAATCATATTGGAACACGTAGTGTACTTAATGATGGGACAGACATTTAATATCACTTAGCATTTTTTTCTTCAATTTTTAGTGACGAAAATATTTTTCTTCCGTTCAACAAAAAAGAATAACATTATTATTTCCTTATGCCTTGTATGACTTCCTGTGAATAGATTATGATATCCTAAATAATATGTATGACTTCCTATATCTTTATGACCTGCTAAATAATATATATAGCATTCTAATACCTTATATGACTTCTAGGTCTGCAAATGGATCGGGTCGGACCGGGTCTTGAGTGATCTCGACCCGACCCGATTTTTTGATTGAGTCTTGATATTGGATCCCTACCTATCCCAATAAAAAATCGGATCGGATCGGGTCCATGGCCGAATTTATTGACCCATTGGATCATTCGGGTCGGATCGGGTCCATATAT
>KE505050.1:288101-311183 GCA_000441515.1 Elaeis oleifera | reverse complement strand
CATAGCCATATCTATCTTTTCATATAGATATTCTCTCTCCTCTCTTCCCATGTCTTCTTACTTCACCATTAATAGTGGATATTGTATACCATCCCTAAGGCAATAGTAATATACAACAGTAAATAAGTAACTGGATATTTAATTATGAATAACTATTGGTATGTCCCTAATTTACTTTGTGTCTGTGAAAGACTTTTAAAAAAGTTTCAAAATTAGCTGTAAAAATGACATTTCTTGTGCAGTGCATTAATGATCTTGTGATACTGTGACAGTATTAAAGATTTTAGTAAGAGATTTAAGAAGAATTTGAGTGAGTCACTCTTTTGGCCCAACCCAAATTCTTATTTGGATGAATCATTCTAACTGAGTTCGGATCTTATATTTAGATCCGGTTCGGATCGGATCATATATCTTGAGATCCAAATTAATCCAAAAATCTCCACGGATCGGGTCCAAATTCAAAAATCCAGATCCGATCCGAAAAGATGAACGGATCCAATTTTGAACCCGATCCGACTCCATGGATCTTTTAAATGGATTTGGATTGGATCTAACCAGATCGGATCGGATCACGAATCAATCCGATCCGTTTGCAGCCTTAATGACTTCCTATGAATATATATATGACATCTTGAACAATATATATAACTTTCTGTGAATATATATGACATCCTAAACAATATATACGACTTTCTAATGATTTATATGACTTTTATGACATCTATATATCTTATATGACTTCCTGTGAATATATATGACATCATGAATAATATATACAACTTTCTATAGATAGATATGATATCCTAAACAATATATATGACTTTCTAATGCCTTATATAATTTCTTATTAGTATACAATATCCTGAACAATATATATGACTTCCTATGAGTATATATGGCATTGTTAACAACATATAACTAACAAAAAATTACATAAAATATCAAAAAATATATATATCATTCAGAATGTCATATATATTTACAAAAATCATATAAGATATTAAAAAGCTATATATATTGTTCAGAATATCATATATATTTATAGAAAATCATATATATTATTCGGAATGTCATATATATTCACAGAAAATTATATAAGATATTTAAAACCATACATATTTTAAATCAGTCGTATATACATTATAACATGTCATAAATACTCATAAAAAGTTATATAACATATTAGAAAGTTATATATATTATTCAAGATGTCATATATATCAGAATGTCATATATATTCATAAAAAATCATACAAAACATCAAGAAGCCATATATATTGTTCATGATGTTACAAAGATACAAAAAATCATATATATTCTTCAAAATATCATAATATATTTACAAAAATCATACAAGACATTAAGAAATAATAATATTGTTCTTTTTTATTTACAGAGGGAAGAGCATTTTGGTGAAGAAAAAAACTAAGCAGCATTAAGTATTTATCCCATCATTAAATAAGCTACGTGCTCCAATGTGATTGGATAATGCACTCCACGTTAATTATATTACATTGCACGAAGTGCACGAAAACTTTCTCAACATCTCGATGATATTACCTTTATATCACCCTACCTATCCAAAAGCCTGGGGATCACCAGTTTGCCAAGCATCTAATTTATACAAACATGCTACAAATACCCAAAACATTTTCAGTTGAACAACAAATCCTCTGCTCATATATTCTCACTGTTCAAATTCTTTTCGATCCAAACCACCCATCTCAAGATCTGGAATAGGAGGGGGAATCAACAAAATGGAGATACTATCAAACAATAGAAAATGAGCTCTCAGGATTCAAATTTGTGGGATCACACAGTCCCAATAAGTTTGCTATGGAAGATGTACACCTTACGATTGTAGAGCACCTGATCATAGTTGAATCATCCAGGTCTTCTGTTGCTTTACTCATAGGATATCTATGACATGCACCTGCATGAACAACCCAATATATGGGTAGAAGTCAAAGTGGGCTAACTAAAATGTTGATCTTTTGGAAATGACAGAAACAGGAAAATAGTACAAGAATACCAATTGTAACTTGATGAGGTTACTTCAGAAACAATCTGTGTTTGCTTATCTTCTGGAGCAACACACTGCCACAAGGACCTGTAGGCTGGAATATCAGCTGCTTTAATACCAATTGCAGCAAGGTTGCGCCCATATTCCTACAAATAAAAGAAAGAAATAAGGCTTATAGGTTCTGTTTCTATAATGAGAATCAGCAGCTTGTCATGATTTCCTAGTGCATCACCAGCTTCTCAAAAAATGTACGAGGTAAATCTAATGACATCAAGCTTCAATTTTCAAAATTGCAACTTGATAAGGAACTGCTAAAATCCCTAATTTGTGTAACAATCATCCTTGATAAAAGTTTGCAGCAAAATATAACCATTTATTTCAACCTGAATGCCTTTAAAATATATATATATATCCGTAATTCTTTTCTGTAGCCTTTGAGATGTGAATGCAGTATTTGTAAAAGGTAGAATCAAAAAAATTATAGCAACCAAAATTGCAATATCTACTTGAATATTTCGGGAAGGTTATTTAAAATTTCATTGTCATGTAGCTCCTATTCTTGTAACAAGATCAAAATTCCATGGTTATCATTTCTCAATGCATGAATATGTAATCCAACGCACAACATAGATGCCTATGTCTACACATGGAAGAGGTAAACTTTGAAAATCGAAAAGCCACCACTGGAAACAGTACCATAGAGGTGATAAGGCCCAGAAAAAGCAGACAAGAAATATGGAAACAAGCTAACCCATATAACTTCATCTATGCAGATGCACAAAAATACTTGGCTACCTCACCTAGTTAGCCAGTATAATTCAATCAATCAATGTAGCCAAGGTACCAAAGATCAGTAGCTTGCTATGTCATAGTTATCCTTGATAATGTAGTTTGGAGTGAAACAAACGATTCTTTTACAATGCATCCCTGTTACCATAATTCAAATAAGCCATTGAGAGATAGTGTCCATTGATTATTGTTCTGGTTACACTGACTGAAGTTGCAAAGCTCTTAGATTCCTCAACACATATGTGATAAAGCAGAACATAATTGCCTGTTTTGCAAACTTTGGAAATGGAAAAGCCACCACTAAAAGATGTTAAAGAAGGGATAAGGCCAACATAGGAACAGATGACAATTATGCAACCAACCAACCTAAACAACATTACCCAAGCGGATACACTTAACTATTACGTCACCATCAGATCCAGTAACTTTTCTTTCATACAGAATCAGGTAAATCTACTTGAAAGCAACTGAATACAAACCATTTTGACTACCCAACCTGGTTGCCAGGTAGATAACAAACGATCTATGTAGCCAGACCGATCCCAAGTATTTAACCACACCAGTTCATTTGCCAACACATGACCAACGTGTGTGTGCACGTGCGCGTGCGTATGTGTTGTGTGTGTCTGTTTGTGTGGCCAGACTGATCCCAAGTAATTAACCACACCAGTTCATTTGTCAACACATGACAAACGTGTGTGTGTGTGTGTGTGTGTGTGTGTGTGTGTGCATGTGTTTTTTTGTTGCGCACACATCTGTCTGTGTGCGTGCGCGCACGCGCGTCTGTCTGTCTCTGCATGCGCACGTCACTCTCTCTCTCTCTCTGTGCGTGTGCATCTGTCTGTCTGTCTGTCTGTCTGGGATGTGTGTGTGTGTGTCTGTCTGTCTGGGTCTGGGAAACGATATATACAAACTAAATTTAAACATGCTCAAATGATTTCTTTTTTTTTTTTGTCAATAAGCTGGAGGCAAACTTTAATATTGCACATAAGGCATGAGCATAAACGTACCAGCAAGGTGATTGACTCAACTTTCAAGCCCAAACATAAACGATAGGATTTTAGTTTAAAATCTGAGTTCAGTTTATATCATGTTTATTTGTATGTGGTCTTTATTAAACATAACTTGCATAGTCCAACAAGGATAAACAAAGGAATTCCCTTACCTCTGAAATTTTAACACAAAGGGGACATTAAGAAACCAAAACCTGCTGGTGTAATACTCCTTGCATGGTGGGTGTGAACATGGCTCAAAGCCTTCAATTCGGTTGAGGAGGGAGCAAAGGGATATGAGGAATGGAGGAGCTATAAACCTCACGTGATTGGAGACTTCAACAGCAAAGCAACACGATATGTATATATATATATATATATATATATGAAGGTTCTAAATTTCAGCCAAACTCATCCATTCGGGTTTCAGCCAAAATTGATCCTCCACTTTTGTATTTCAGCAAGATCAGAGTTTCAGCACCAACTAGTTCAGGTCTGCTTTCGACCAGTACTAGTGAATTTGACTAGTTTGACTTAAACTGCCCAAAGCATATCATTACTGATAATACCGATCAACAAATTTTCTTTTGCGCAGTTTTTACGTATCTTGAGGCAGTTGCTGCCAGAAATGGATTAACTCCTTTCAAACTAAAAGAAAATAAATAGCTGAATTCCTCATCTATGCAAATTATTTCATATAGTAACTTTTTAAACAATCCACATATTCATAAGAATATCCATACAAATAAATTAAATAAATATATATTTATTATTTTCACCCAAGTCTCATAAGGATATAGGTAGATGAAGAAAAAGATAACTCTACAAATTTGGATTTCCATTTGATAAAAAATACAGGTCAATAAACTGGAAAAGACAAGAAAACCATTGTCTTCACAGATCACTGGTTTTATTCAGGATTTTAAGCATGGGATATAAATCACAATTTATTCAAAATTTATATAATTAGTTGCCTATAAGTGCTAATGCATGATATATCTAGATTTCAAGAATCAGTTCCTAAAGAAAATAAATTTAGACTTATTTTATTTTTCAAGGACATTTGAAGAAATCAGGAATTCAATTCCAAGAATTCTAACAAGATGGTTAAATTTCTTTTCTAATGTGACTTAATGAACTAAATCCCAGTCAGTAGCGGTTCATCCCAGCTGCCCAAATAGAACTGAAGAGATGCAGGCCATTGTACAGGTCCAAGACTCTGATACCTATGAAATCGGGTCGTCCTCATTGATATCAGTTTGTGCCTGCCAAAATAGATTAGGCTGATGACCAAAACCAGCTAATACCCACTGAAATGAGTTGAGACACATGAAAAAAAGGCCCAAGCCTCTTGTCTTTTCCCTGTTTGCTTTGCCTTGTTGCCTCAGATAAAGAAAAGGCCCAACAAGAATCCTTCAGCTTTGGTGCCTCTTAATGCCCCTTCACCTCCTCACATTTGAATTGGATCTACCCTTTAAACCCTGAAGCCTTTGGACATGACAAGATGCCGAGCATCGCATGTTTGAGCTGCAAGCCTGAGGAGAGACCCTACACTAGTATATCCTTTGAATACAAAATACAACATAACAAGGGCGCAATATAGGAAGGGAAGAGAGAGCTCAGATCATTGGCACCATAAACCTGATAGATAATTGGTGACTGTACTTTTATCAACACCATAAACCCAATTGTGGGCTCAAACAGATCCTCTAGCCCAAAATTATGTCCTAAACAAATCTTAAAAAGCTTCTAAACCATTAAAAGCTACAAATAAGAGGGAATTTAAAAAAATCAGTGCCTCGTTGAATTAACAAGATGCTAGGTCATCCCAACTGTTGATATGGTACCATCCTGGTACCACACCAATCCAATCCTTGATGTGGGCTTTTGAGGACTTTGTGTGAGAGGATTTTGAGAAGATTAATCCATCCATATAGAGTCAATCAAGTGCACCCCGTCTTACGAGAACATTAAGAAGGTTTGAAATCAAAGATCAAACATCATGATAAGCTATATCCAGTGCATTACACTTACATGTGCGTTACCCTCCAATTCCCAAGTACATCTCCTATTCATTTTCGAAATATATGGCACAATTTATAGCCAAACAACCAAATACCTTTTAAATGTACTTCCTAATCCATAATTACCCCAATAGTCTATGATAAACTAGTAGTGTCAATTTAAATAATTAGCAATATTATATCCTCCATAAAAGAAGATATCATAAGTTAAGCTCCTGTAACAAATGATTTTGAACTCTATAACTTTGAAATCTTAACTGTTTCCCTTCAATTAAATATTCCTTAGTCCACAAACATTCTTAAATGCTTAACTCTAAAAGAATTAATCAAAATATCAAATTTTATGAGCACATGAATCTGAGAAAATGTATCAATGAAACCAAGAAGCAGAAGTGGAGTTATCCCTATGAGACCCCATTCTTTCAAAAGGATTGGTTTTTGAATGGACAAGGAAAAAAAAATCTGTGCAGACCAAGTTAGGAGACCTTGATTTGCCTTACCAAAAACTTGAAGGTTTCTATTTTATAGTTAGGTCACTATAGCTTCTATGGTACCAAGACATAACATAATTGACTAAAACAACATAACTGACTACCAAGTTTTGCTTAATCATTATGTATCACTTATTATGACAGCCATTAGACCAATCTTGAATAATAAAATGTTAAATTCCAATGCAGGAAAAGGTTTACTTTTCAGTTTGGGTAATGTTCTCAAGAAGAGTTTTCTGGAACTGTATTCAAGTACCTGAATGTCAAGAATAACTGCATGCAGATCTTTTCTGTATCAGATATATTGTTGTCCAAGGCATCAGAGCTTGCTCCAACTCGCCGTTGTGCACCTTGCCGTAATCTTAACAGTGAAGACTCTGTTTTCCTTGCCTATGAAGAAGGTCAACCGAAGCATATTCACTGATGTGAAGAGGTTACAATTCAAGAAATTTGAAACTGTAATGGCTTTGCTAACTTACCACATTGACGAGATCTGATGCCAGTTCATAATAACGACTCGTGATTCTTATTGTGGCACCATGGAGAAGTTCATTTCTTGCATTATGAGTTAAGTATGCAACATGCTCTCCATCAAGAAATGCCTACAATTGATAATGACAACTCATGGTTGGGCAAAAATTTGGTTGGATGAGAATGTAAATATTCTGTATAAAACCTTAAAAGGGAAGAAAAAGCAAACTCTTCAATGCACTGCATTAAAAAGTTATCATTGGAATATAAGAGAGTATTTTATGTCCATCATGTGTGCCACCTTGATCATTTTCTTGGTTAATCAGATATATGATTCTTTTTCCATTTTTCGGAAATGGGGATTGAAATATTTATGTAAATTCTTAAACAAAACCTCCAGTAACTCATGATGAAACCCCATTTACTTCAATACGCAATGAATGCCACTATACATCAATACAGGATATCCAACCGTACAAAAGTACAAATCATAGAAAATTCTGCTCCATCTCCCTCTGAAATGCCCCACATAGTTCTACCCAAATAACACAGACCTACTAAAATAGTTCAAGAGTTAGTTAATGTATTTTTAGGAAAAGAAAGAAACAAAATCAGTTTATTGGTAACTGACGACTGAAACAACTAGAAATAACAGCTGCATCACTGTTATATTTTGGGAATCCAGGCCCTTCCAGCACTAGAAATGTCACTGAAAAGTTTTTACTGGTTATTCTGTCATACCACTTGCAAAACCTAAGTTGAAGCAAGAAAACTTGATTCAGCATCAAGGACGTTATAGATAACAATCTTCTATCAATATAATCATGCTGCATAACTCAAAAGATGTCAATGCATGAAACAAAGGTCCAAAGAACCCTCAAAACTTCATCTAGGGGATCGCTTACAGTAATACTGATAAGCTTGGTGATGTAACTTTTGATGATGCCCTTAGTAAAAACCAAGTTGACAGCCTACTAGTTAGAGAGGAATCAAAAAGGCCTAATTCTCATGTAGCACCATTGTTATCAATAGCAGCATTCAGATGTTACAGTAGAGCTTGTACCTGTTTCTTGGAATAGACAAGTTAATAATATTTCACTGAACAGAAAAAACTGATTAAATTATTCCCTTCTAGTAGATGTGGCTCGACTACTCAAGGACATGATTTTGTTTGTTATAAAGTTGCATTTTGAGGATGAAATCCAAAGGAGAGAGAGTTTATTTTCCAAGTACAGTTTGTGGTTTTGTTTACTGGTGGAATGTTTTAGGAGGGTTTTGTGTGGGGGAGGACAAGCTAGACAAATTTTGAAGCAGCAACAGATAACAAATATACAATTGCAGGATCCCTTAGCTATGAAGTCTTCCTGGGAGCATAGCTTGGTGGATATCTGTTACTTTGTGCAGTGTTTAAAAATCAGTTTCTCTTTTTCAGTTTCCATCTCCTGGACAGAGTATCAGTTTCACAGTTTTGGTAGTTTTTTGGAATTCAGATGGAAAGCATCAAAATTCAAAAATAGTAAATTAAAAAAATGAAGGCAAGTTATTTCACACAGCTCTATTGTATTCTAAGTTATTTACAGTGATAATTCATGTAGTTTAGGTATTCTCAGACTGAAGTTGAACTTTGTTGAAGTTTAATGCATTAATCATATCACATGAATGTACTATTCTATGAAGTAAAATGATAAATATCACTCAATCATGCATAAATTAACAAGACAAGTGCACAAGAGCATAAAATTATTTACATATCTCACTTCCCAAGGTAAAAAAGCTCTTAGAGATGAACATACATATTTTCTTCCATATATCGCTATGTTATTTGTAACTTGAAACACGATTCAAGAATGCACCTTACCCATTGACAAAGTTTAGACGAAACTAGCATGAATTAGATCATCAGATCCATAAATAATGTATGGTTGAATTATTTTAATGAGTTTTAGAAAGCATTATAAATTTTTACTCGTGAAATAAAGTTTAAAAAAGGGTTTGTTCCATTTTGGCCAAAATTGGCTGAAACATGATCAAAACCAATATTTTGGTCAGTTTCACATTGGTATTGGCCAGAACTGATTCATTTCAGCCATCACAGATCAGCTTTGGCGAAGCTTTATCAATGTGTATGGCCACTTAAGGAAAACCAAACCACATGCTTTCTAGCTCAGACACCTCCCCAGTCAGCTAGCAATGTACACCAGGGATTAGCTCAAATATTAAGAAATATACAGAATCAGTTCCAGCCATAAGGATAATTCAAGAGCTCAGGAACATTTATAGCTCTTAAGTTGAGTGCTAAACAAACAAATAAATAGTAGTTTTGGTGTGTCTTTGAGATGAGGCAAGCTGTAATCACATCTTTATTAGGTTTTAGTTCTGTTTTTTCAGCACCTTAATAGACTGGTATGTATGTAGCAACAAGATTTGAGGATGTAGTTGGACGAGTGGGGAGGGGGCTAAAGAGACCATGTTTTCCATCTTCCCCTCGAACTGCTTGGCGGCAGAGGGCCAAGACCTTTCGAATATTAGAGCATAGGAAGAGGTCTACTGTATTTATTGAATTTACAAAACACTACTGAATGCAGTTAACCCATACATGAATACATACCAAAAAAATTTCACATTGGGTCAAAATTGACCTAAGCCCAACCAAGTAACTCTTTAAGCCTAGAGTTAAGCTGACACAAATTTAGAGCACCTACTAATCCAACCTCATGCTTATATCAGATTGGCTTTCAAACTTATGAGTTAGTACCACCCATTAATCACAATAAAGTGACAAGAGCTCTTTTTCCAAAATCCGCATGACTCAAGCAGTTCCACCTATTTGCATCCCTAACTACAACTGGAAAAAAAAAAGATGGGAAAAATCCTTAACCCATGAAAGTCAACCTGGCTCAAGCAATGACTCAAGTTAACCTTGACCTATCAACCACAAGGCTGCATAAAATTGTTCATGCAACCATGAGGGAAACTTTTTAAGATAGAATAAGAATTCTCTATATTAACCAAGTCTACAAAATTGAAATTACAATAAAGTTTAAACACAACCTCTATCAGAATACTAGAATAAGGGGAACAAGTTCCCAAGGTACTCTGCAACTATCAAAGCTATTTTATCATTTTATCACTGGGAGTCCACCTTCTCAGAGTAAGGAACACGTAAGAAACCAAGTTTTCAAATCTTGCAGGGGTATGCACTGGTGCTTCACTGAACTATGGTGCACAAAAGCGTCAATATCACATGGTATAATTGAGATCTTGAAGAAACAAGTACTCTTTTTATGAGACAATAATGTAGAGAGAGAGAGAGAGAGAGGATATCACTAGTCCACAAGTATCTTTGGTTTAAATTCTTTTTTTCAAGGAACAAAGTAGATAACAACCTTACAAGGAAGATAAAAATAGAACATAAACAAAGTAAAATCAGCATATCTAAGATTAGCAAAGAAGATAAGCAAAATACATGTACAAAAATGAAAAACGGCTTTTGTGCTTTCAATTAGAAGGCTGCAGTTCTACAGCCCAAGATGAAATGTTTCTGTTTACAAAAAATATACCATTATATGAATCAAAAGAAGACAAGACCACACACCTTCAGTGGCCTTAAAATCCCTGACACGTATGGAGAATGCCTCACAGGAAGTTTATTAGTCATCCTATATGTTGCTGTGATTCCTTTCAGCTGCCTGAGGTCCTGTGGAGGTAATTGATGACAGAGTAAATAATTAAAAAGATGGTTACACATTGTTAACAGTAACTGCGGACTTGTCATATATCTGACTTCACTTGATTAGCTATAAAAGCTGAATTTTGGGGGAGAACACCTTAAGAAAGCAACAGATTCATTCTCCTTAGATTTGTAAACACAATTAGCACTAGGATAATAAACTACGCATTCTAACACAAATATAAATTGTCCCACCAGAAATTGGAATATAACATGGAGGCCTTTTTAACGGCATCAACTTGCTACTTCAATAGAAGTAAGAAAAAGAATCAGCAAGAAAGTTCAACCAAACCACAAAAAAGAGAGATGGTTAACCAAAAAAAAAAAAAAGGAAAGCTTATGCTTTAAGTAATATACTGGTAGAAATAATTATCTCTCTAAAATGGTCGTGTGTATATGGGTTGCCTGTTTCTGCATTTTTCTAATATTAATCACCATTGCCCAGTGATGGACATAAGAAAGGGCATGTGGCAGACCTATCTACCACCGCACGCCACCAATTTAAGTATGACAACTATTCCAATGGCACACCATTATATGATGTTTATAGCAACTGCAGTTAATATGCTGATTTTATAGATCAATATGCAAACTACCAATTAGAAGCTTGTGATTGCCAATTCAATAACTACCCATAAAAATATGCATCACAATTTAATATCTAGACTAGCAAGAAGCACATAAATTTCCTCTAACTGCCTGAAATTATACCTCTTCTTCACTCAGGTTCCCTTTGTTCAAAAGAAAATAAATGAAACACTCCTTTTCCCACCGAAATCACACATCTTTCTGGCTTGATTCCAAGACCAGTTTCTCCTTGCTTTTCCATCTCCAAACACCGTAACATCCTTCCTTTATAAAACATATAAATCATAGAAATGATAAGTTTCAGCTTTTATTTTGCATCTGCTGCTTTCTTCCTTGTATTTCAGCTTTCTCTTGAGTATGTTGTTTTTGATGGAGTTTTGTAAAAGTTGTGTCACTGCTATAGAATTTCAACACAAGTAATTGTTCCCTTTTTCTTTTGACTGCATGCTATGGAGACATTACATGGCATGGACTGGCCAAGCGAACTTATCCAGAATTTTGTGCTATGTACAATGGTTTACATGAAGCTTATATTGCTCTGTTTCTCATAAGAGTTCTTTTTTCAGCATATTAATAAAAGATGCTTCCTTCATCTGCTCTTTGGACTGATTTATAATGGACTTATGGCTCCTAGTTTTATGCAGGACTAGTAAATCATTTTTCAATACATTTACTTAGATGGTTTCTCAAATTAATTAAGACATGCCTAGATTTCTCATCTTCATCAGAATGTTTCACATTTGTGAGAAAACATCTAAACAGTTCTTCTTGACATCGAAATAACTTGTTAGAGATCATTAACAACGACAAACAACCACCTTATTCTAGTCAACCTCCCTTATAACTTCATTAAAATAAAATAATTTGAGTTAATGGTTTATCCAGAAGAAACCACATGCATAAGCAAAATGTTATGGAGTCCATTTCACCTAATCAAGAATTAGGTCAAATTCATGCATCAATCTCTACCCTTGCCATTTGATAAGCAATTGGTAGGCAATACTCTTTGATGTTCATGGAGCTTTTTCTTTTCTTTTTTGAGATAAGAAATAATCTTGATATAAGGCAATGTCTCCGTAAGTTAACAAAGCCCATTTCACACAATAGCATTCTATACATCAAGCAGATTGTGTTTGGTTCTAAAGCCTTATACTTACTATACTTATCAAAACAATATTACCATCCAAACGTGAAGTCCACTTGAATTTCTCAACAAAGGGTTAACATGAAATATCTTTATTTGAATACCAATGGATAACCAACCTAATAGTAAAACAAATGATCCTTACTCTTATCCTATGTTTGATTGGGGGCATGAGAGGAAAGATGGATGGGGTTGGAAGGATGGATGACCACCGTCTACCATTTGGTTCAAAAATTTTGGAAAGGATGGATGAAACAAAGGGATTGCTCATCCATCCTAACCCACCAATCTGCATTCTTGGGAGGATGCGAGGAAAGAAGGATGGAGCATATGAAGGATGAGTTTCTACGTTGACAAAATTATCCCTCATTAATTTTTTGACAAAAGCGTAAACACTTACTTTTTCATACACACACAGTACTAACCCAATACTATTAAATTTATTACTAATTATTTTAATTAGTACATAATTTCCATAACTATAAGTAAATAATTAGAAGTCTTCTATTTTTCTATTTATATTCGCTATTTCTTAGTTAACTATTTACATAAAATTAATTAACTATTTAAATTAAATTATAACTAATTAGTTTTATATAATTAATATACATAAATAAACTAATTCATGTATAATTAATTATAAATTATTATTAAATTAATTAAACTAATACTAAATATTTATATAATCTTTTATATAATTATATATTATAAAGATTAAGAGATTAAGAGTTTATATATTGTCCAACTTTTTTAGTATAAATAAGTGTTATAAATTGATAATAATAATATTTCTTATCAAAGGATAATTTAGTAAAAATATCATACAAATATGATCCATCCTCCCTTTGGTTCCTCCTATACTAAACATAGAAGGAATCATTTCCATCCGTCCTTCTATGTTTCACCAAATATATGAAAAGATGGATGAATCTTCCTACATCCTCTCTCTATCCATCCTTCCTCCATTCCATCCTTTATACTAAATCGAGGTTTAAACTCATGCATCAAACAATGGTGCAAATGATCTATTTAAAAGTTTGGATGAATTCTATGGCAAGCAATTTCACCTAAATCAAAATGCAGCCCAAATTAATGTTATCTATAAATGATCTGCGACTTTCTTTTACAGGGGGTTGACTAAACCCATGTCAAATAAACAGCTAAACCTGTCCCAAATATTCAATGACTGAGCCAACTTTTGAATCTCATTAAATAAATCAGATATGAACAAAATTACGGAACCATTTGCCAATAATTCAGATTATGATAGTTTTGATACCAAGTAGATCTGACTAATTTGTATACCATCACCAAAATATGGATCTCCTACATCTATCCCTCAGGCAGATTATTCTTAAAGCGACTCAGGATGCTATCAAAATTCATAACTTATATATCATGCAATATCCTTCTAACCTACTATTGGACCCTTCTCATTGTCATTCAGCATACTTAGCCTGTGTATGTGCACAAATCCATGCATATGTACATACATTTGTGTATATTGTAGTCTTAGCACATGGTTTATTATCAATCTGTTTTATAAGCATTAATCATTTTCACTAAATTCCTTCAGTACCAAATAGTTGCTTACCTTTAAGGCTCCAAGAGTAACATAAAACTTTAATTCATATTTTAGCAGATACCAGACTCGCAAATATCATTATATGATGATCAAATGTATATCAAAGTCAAACTTGGAAAGGACAAAGGCAAAAATGCATTGCAGTTTGTTAAGAAATAGAGCAATGTCATTGCTTGCCTCAATAGATTTCTCAACGATGGCCTCAATCATTGTATCCATTACAATAGGTAACAAATTCTCCAAAGCTTTCCCAGCTTGCAAAATGCTTGTTTTACAAGATCAAGTACTTCAGCTGAGCAGGACTCAAGAAGTTGAAATACATGTCCAAGATAGTCCCCAGAAAGCTCACCAACCAGAAAGCTTATATCATGCATTACCTGAAAATTGAAAAGCGCTTTAAACATTTAGCTTCGGAAGTATAAATAACTGTAACAAGATGCACACGACATAAAACACAGACTAAGATTATGAACTCTAATCAATGTTATACACTCATATAGATTCAAGTTGGACAGCATTGAATAGCAATTCACATACCATCTTTACAATTTAAGCACGGAATCTCATTACTATCACTTCCTTTCCAAATCAGAACCCATAATTTCATGTATTTCAATTCCTATCTTGTTCACACAGATTTAGAGGACCTTTGAGACATTTATTAGGATCTTCAGATACAACTTCATTCTCTTTCTTTAGTCCTGACTCCTGAACCTTCTTATTTTTGTTTATTTCCCTTATTGACATTCTCGAGCATAAAAATATATTAATTTGTCATCAGACCAATGATTGAAACAGCTCTAAAACACTCATCAATATCATGGTCAAAAATTCTAGCCAAAACCAAGATAAATTTAGCCCAAGAATATCAGTTTTGGCCAAAGGCATTCTCAAGCAGACCCAAGCTTTTGGTTGTTTTCAACCAGTTTTAGTTTGAACTTCTGTAACATCTTTTAAATAGCTAGGCCTTGTTATGTATTTAGTTGAAAGCATTTTTGAGAGTCGGAATTAATTTAAACTACTTGATTTAGTCTGTTTTAAATAGGATTAGCGTAAAACAACATCATGAAATAGTTGAAAATCGATTAGAGAAGTCCTTAAGTCTTAAACTAGTGTTGAACATGACTAGATTGATTGCAGCATTCGATTAAGATCCATAAGTTATTTAATGGAAATAATGATGTTTGATATCTATCTTAGTTACTATTATCACTTTTTTGCCTTTTGCAGTATTCTATGAGGTTGAAAATGGATTTGAGAAGCCCTTAAGTCTTAAACTTGTGTTTGAACTTGATGTAGACTCAAGGTTTGCCGTACCAGTGCATACCACCATGTACCAGGTATACTACGTTGTACTGGTACCAAAAAGAGACCCAATATGTAGGGTGCACCAAGTCTCGGTACACCAAACCGATCCCCATATCAGGCATACAGACACTATACCAGCATGGTATCAGTATGATGGAAAGCCTTGCACAGACTAATCGCTGCAGGATTCTGTTAAGGTCCTAAACTTCATATATTAATGAATGCAAATAATATTGATTGATATCTATCCCAAATACTCTTATCACTGCTTCTGTCTCTTTTCCTCTTGTCCTATATTCTTGCTTCCCATTGTAAATCCATCTTTATTCTTCCTAAGGAGAAGGCTGGAGGCATGTCTCCTCTACAATAAAATCTCTTAAGGATCACCATAGAAAATCTTTTCCCAACAGAAGTAATCCTTCCAATGTCCAATTCCATCAACCTTACCTATGTTAGATCTTACAGCACAGCGACAACTCTATGAATGTACAATCGAATGTCAACAACAAAGCAAGGAAATTCCCTTCCCAATTCATCTCAACAGTTTTGTGGAATCACTTTACTCCATACGATACATATTTAGCTATAAATCCTACATAAGCATGTGTGTAATGAACTTCATCCATGTATCTCGACAACCAACCGTTAACCCTTTTGATGACACATTATGTGTTATGTGAGTATCATTTAGGTGCACTAGTCATTTGACATTCACTCTATCAATCAACTTGCTTAGAAAGCTATCTTTCACTCCTACCGATCTTCCAATCAAGGAGGTTTCTCAAAGTTCAAAAAAGCATTTAGATAGTCTAGTCAAATGAGCAAACAAATAACAAATCAACATTCCTATGTATCATATAAAGCAAAAGAAGCATTCACTACATGCATATAATGTATATATGCCTATAATACTTCATGCAAGTCAAAATTAGAATTATATGTTTCTTTAACTTTTCTCTAGATATAGTAATAATTTTTAATCTCTCCTCTTTTCATTAGTCTGCAATGCCTTTGACGATTGGGTCTAGATAAGACATTTTACAAGTGATAAACAATTTTCATTTTTTTACTGATTTTCATGAGTTCCATTATTTCTTGTATTTTTAAGTTGATTTTATTACTTAATGTCTCACAACAAATAAAGTCTGGAAGTAGCCCTGGACTAGGATATGAAATGCTTGAAATAACATGAAAGGCAACCCTAAATAGGAAAACTTGGTGCCATAGGTTTGACCTTGACAATTTGGACAACACTTGATGGTTATGGTCATATAATTTAGCATAGCAAGTGAGTAAAAAAGAAAATTCAGATGATGATCTTGTCATGGATTAATGACACAACAGCATAGCACTTCTAGTTCAAGATGATGAATAGTGTTTCGTAGCACATATATGGTTCAACCTTTAAAGAGATAATCAGAGTGTTTTGAAGTCATACAGTGAATCGTTCTCATTTTCACACCAAAGAAAATGATAGAATGAGAAGTGAATAGCCATCTGCAATAGCTTATAGTATTTCAATTAAAAATGTAACTGAAAGAAAAGCTCATATATAACAAAAGTGCACATCTTCTATGAGAAAATGGCAAGAAGAATCATTCAGCTAGGAAGTGTAAACCAGATCATACATAAACAAAATCTTCCACATGCACAGATATAGCCCATTCAGAGTTTGGTGTAGAGTTTGAGTTAGCACCACGTGCTTTGCGAGCAGCTAGACCAGATGACAACCAAGTCGAGTATCTGTTTCATGTACAAAAAAAAAAAGCATACATTTGAAAATTGGCATACAGCCAAACATATGATATATATATATATATTTGCGGGGATGGGGTGGGGGGGAGGAGGGAGAGGAGAGAAGATGCTCTTGGGTATGCTGACCTAGAAATAAGCTGCAAAGATAAGCGAAGAAACTTATCAGAGAAAGAAAGAACAAGAACATCATCACTCCAGCAGGATCTCAAGCTTTCCAGCAATGCAACACTTTGTTTCAATGCCAATTTCTGATATTTCCCTTGATTGCCATGCAAGTTTTCAGCAGGGGTAATTGTAGTAACCATTAAAGCAGAATCCAGGGCACCAGCAATCTCTTGAAATCTGAATTAGTTGAATCACTAGTTGTATTACAACTCATAAAGCAATGAAACAACTCACAAATATAAGTCATCACAATTTATAGGAAATACCTAAGTGAGAAATAAACCCCAACATTCCACTGTTTCATGAAGTCTACATAAACAGCCTCGGATCGGAATTTTGCCACTGCAGATCTGGATGGGCAGTAACCTTGCATATGGAAAAAATGGTCAATAAGTACTGCAAGCAAACTAACCTAAAAATGTGCAGCAGCCACGAATTCTGGAATTCCAGTTAGAAAAGATCTGTGAATTATAATTTTGTCATAAATTAAGATGAAACATCATATTTTCTCATCATACATTATTCCTAAAACAAGCATAAATAAATCTTGCTCATGAGAGAGACAACTGGGAAAAGAGGAGGGAAAGGGTGAGACCCACCAACACACCCTCACGTGCATCTGCGGCACCACATACACAGAGACAAATAGATAGGCAAAGAGGACCAGATAGATAGACATTAGAGTCATCTAAATCCGTCTTCCTAAGCAAATGGGATGTCAAAAAAAATGTCCAATAAAAAGAAAAAAGAAAAGCGACAGGCCCCCCATGCATGAATGCAAACATTTTAGCTAAAGAGCTTGCTCATAAAAACATATACTTCAAAAGTAACTTCCAAAACTCATTGATAAACAGGTTTCTATTTCATAAACTTGCAGATTTATCCATATAGCCTCACTCTCACAAGCTACAGTTTCAAATGGTAGCTGGCACTACCTTCAAGAAATGCAAGGAACCCAAGCTTGATTTATAGTTCTGTAGAAACTCTGTAGGTCTTCCAGGAGAGAATGCCCCAGGTTTCCCCTTTGAATAGCAAAAAGGACCTCCTTAAGTATTGAATTTGCTAGGAAATCAAAAACATGTAAACCTGAATTTGCTGAAATCACAGCAAAAATTGAATGAGATGATAGCAACAATGCGCTCTTAACATGAGGAAAATAACATAAGTTAGCTGGAAAATTGCGAAGAGTGCTGAACAGGATGATTAAAAAGCATGTTGGTAAAACCTGATGATGATATTTCCAGTATAAACTTGCAATCCTTCTCGATGCATTGCATTATTTGCCAATAATCCTCCTGAAGTCCATCTGATGAACCAACCACTGGCGAGTGGCTATGCGGAATAATTTTATGAATCAAGGGAGACACGATAATTGTGCGAAAATGCTCCTCAGCTGCTGAGGTGTTATCAATTGCAGCATATGCACGTAAGCAGTTGTAGATTGCATTTGCATCTCGATGCTCTAGGCTATCCACAAACAATGACCTAAGCTATCATCCAATAATGATATAGCATTCTGGATCCTCTTCTCCATGTTCTCAATGAAGGGGAGGTTCTGTACTGCCACAATTTAAAATAGAAATAAGAAATGCATAAGTTTTACAAAGAAGATAGTTAAAAAATCCATTTTTCCATGACAGATGGACAAAATAGATAAATATTTAGTACATAAGCTGGAATAGAAGCAGCACGAAAAGCATGCATGCAATGCTAAGGCCAAATTCGTTCCAGCAGGTTAAATATATTGAGGGAAATAGTACAGTCAAGAAATTATCTTGCCCTCTCTAAAATAAAATTAAAAAAAAGAAAAATAGGAGGATTCACTGTCCTTATATATACAATAGAACCTGTGAGACTTTCCTGATAAGTAGGATTTGGTGCTTCATGGTTCACTATTGACTTCCTATACCCTTTAACCATCCAAATTTAGAACTGTCTAATCTACACCTTCCTCTCTTCCCTGAATGTTTCTGGTATATTTGTATGTGTGTAGGTGGATGGGTGGATGTGTCATTATCTCAAATATGTATTCCACCGGATATGGACAGCGATACTGATATCAAATTAATAACCATGTCTACATTCATATATGTCAACAGAAGACTGGTCAAATATGATAATGCATATAACCAATCAATAATATTTTCAGTTGCACCCCATACCTTTTAGCTGTAGTTTTTATCTTTTATCAGCAGATCCTTAAACAGTGCAAACATACATAAGATAAGAAACATAAGTCAATGCTTAATCCTACAGAAAGAACATTCCTAGCAAATTAACAATGACAAAATGAACTATTATATGATAGAGCACAACAATAATGCTAGGTAAGTGAAGAAGACCTTTGCATGAGTCATATAGAATTTAAGCCGATTCATCTCACTAGCAATTCTTTCCAAAGAATGCTTTGAGTCTCTCTGAGATTTGCCCCACTTTCTATGTGCTGCAAGGAATTTCCGCTGTTTGGAGAGCTCTTCTCTATAGATGCTATGTCTGCACTTGACAAATCAGAAGCTGTAGTTGGTAATTCTTTGATGAGTTTCTCCACCTGAAGAAAAAGGTTGAATCAGAAACTCTACATCATTCAATGAACAATTGATCAATAGTCATACCCGAGCTATAAGGCTTCCAGATCTTATAAGAAAAAATATAAGGTGCTATGATCAAATAAGATAACACACTTCACATTGAAATTTCACAAGACAACGAAATTTGAAGATTGAAGAATGTGAAAAGAAACTCTAAGATTGAGATGACAAGAAAATAGTATAAGAAGTTTAGAAGACAAAGTCAGTTTCCAAATTTCGTCAGCTTATTTGCCTGTTATAAGGCAACAAGGAAAAAACTGATGAAAAATGGGATGGCAGATGATTGAATTTATATTATTGACCACGAACTGAATCAAAAGCTTTATAAAACATTCATTCATTTGTCTGGCAAAATGCAACCCACAAATGGATCCAATTACCAACGAAAATTATGGGAGAGTAGATAATTAAATCTGATAGTAAGTGCAAGGGGCTTTTCCGTCAAATTGCACATTCAGATCACGGGATCCACAGCAAAATTAGGTCGACCAAGCTAGAAAGGTTGCCCCTTCGATCAGAGAAACGAGATATTTCGCCACTAATTTCTCTCTACGAAACTCTAGAACCGAAATGCATAAGAATACATGATAGATAATCCAAAGCAGGAGCACGCTAAAGGCTTTTCAGATGCAGGCACCTTGGAGACGACATGGAAGGTGTCAAGCAGCAGCTCGAGGATCTCGCGGGCGGCGGAGGCCTCGGCGCGCTGGCGGAGGCCGCTGCGGAGGTTGGAGAGGGAGGAGTCGACGACGGTGCGGAAGGCGGCGACCTTGTCGCGGAACTCGGCGAGGGGATCGCGCATGCGGGCGACGGCGGAGTCGACATCGACGAGGCGAGTGCTGAGGCTGACGAAGTCGGCGTAGTCGCGGTTGATGAGGTCGACGAGCTCCGCCTTGAGGGCGGAGAGGTGGGCGCGAAGCTCGGCGGCGAGGCTCTCGAGGGGGACAAAGGAGCGGAGGTCGGCGATGTAGGACTCTGGGTCGAAGTCCGGGCTGTGGAAGGAGGAGGCCTTGAACCAGAGGGGCTGGGATTCGATGGGATCGCCGAAGAGATCCGTTGCCGATCGGGGAGGGAGGAGCTCCGACATGGCTTTAGGGTTTCGGAGGTCCTCCTTGTTTATTCTTTCGTTCTTCTTTCGATGTCTTCTTCTTCTTGTCTTCTATGAAGTGCGGAGAAGAAGGTAAGGGAGTAGGGGATTATCGCTTCCAGATCCCGGAATGGCGAGCGAGATGGGTAAGATATACCGGCGGAACCGATCAAGGCCTATCTATGATTTAGAGTCCGCACATGATCCGACCGCTAATCCGGCCCTGTTCAATCTGCTAGGCAGATTTCGATTTAGATTAAATAAATTTAAATTATAAATTTATTTATTTATTTAATTTATTTAATATTTAGATCGAATTTTGATTTTAGATATCTAATCTATTTAATTATTTAATATTCAGATTGGATTGAGTCAGATAATCGATTTAATCTATTTAACTTGTTTAATCTGTTTAAAACTATTTAATCTATTTCTGATCTATTTAATCCGATCTGTTTAATCCATTTATGATCTATTTAATCTGTTTAAAATCTACTGTTTGTTTCTGAACCATTTAATCTGACTTATTTAACCTATTTAACTCATTTAATTTAATTTAATTTATTCAATAAATGAGTTAAACAGATCGGATTGGATTATCTGTTTAATAAATAGATTGGGTTCAGATTTGAATTTTTGATTCGTTTAATAAACAGATTGGATTTGGGTTGATGATTTTTTGATCCAACCCATATTAATTCGACCCATATATCATCCAATCTGATCCGATCCAATTGCCATCTGTATGATCATAGGATAAAATTCATAAAAGGATCCAAGCTTTGAAAATCCTGATAGGTGGAAAAACCTGTGCATTGCTAATACTATTCTGGATTTGGATGGAGGACAAATAAACTAGAATTAATTCTCTCTCCCCCGGGTCTCCATACTTTTATCATCTCCGATGTTTCTGATTATTAGAGATAGGTTGATGCCATTTTCTTATTTTTCTTTTTTTTTCTTTTCTTTTTTGTTGTTGTTGTTTTTCAGTTTTTGTGGTACATGATAGGTTCATGCCTTAATTTGACATTTGTGTATGCTATATTTAAGTAAATTATGGGCTATATGGAAAACCAAATCATTTTTGCTAATTACATGGGAGAACAATATAAGCTATATATATTACTTACATCAATAAATTATTTAAAATATATGACTTACAACTTGAATATAAATAAGGCCGCAAATGGGTGGGTTGATTTGTGACCCGACATGACCTGATTCGCTTACATCTAATCTGATCTATTTTAAAGGAATCATGTAGCTGGGTTAGATTCTAAAATTAGATTTGTTCCATTTTTCAGATCGGATCTGGATTTACTAAATTTGGATCCGACCCGATCTAAACTCCATATACCATTAAAATCCGAATCTGTTGAAGCCTCTAAGATATAATTTAAAACTTATATGAATAATATCTTTAACATAAAAATAGGTTTAGAATTTTTTTCATATGCTAATTTATTTGGAGAGCAATATTGTTTATTATATATTTTGTATGGTTAATAATAGTTAGTTATGTGATAATTAAAATGTAGTTGGCTATAAATTTTTAGGTTGGGGTTGATTATATATGGACCCAACCAATCTGAATGATCCGTTGAGTCGAAAATTTTGATCATGAAGCCGATTCGACCTAACTTGATCATCTATTGGGTTGGTGTATGTCCAATATTAGGATCCAATCAAGAAACTAGATCAGATCGGGATCACTCATGACTCGATCTAATCCGATCCATTTGCACCCCTAAAATAATATATAAAAATGATTAGATAAAATTATACTATATTTAGCCCACTCTTTGATACCGAAAAATTTTAATTCTAACACAAAGGCAACAAAGACAACTCCTCTACCACTAGCAACCAAAAATAAGAAAGATTTTTTGCAACTATGACAAGAGAATAAATTGCAAGATCTGTTTATAAGATAACAAAGTTGTCAAAATTGATCCAAAAATAGTAATAATAAAAAGTTCTACAACTATAATTGTAACCTGCAAAAAAGAGGCAACTAAATAGATAAGCTTTAACATTAATTATTTACTATTTTATGCTAAAACTATAAATTATCTCATAAATAAAATTTTATAGACAAATGAAAGATTCATAGACTAAAAGCTGTCAGGATTTTATATCTCAGCAAGATGGAGAGTGCCTCGATCATTTTGTTCATTCCTGTGAGAAAATGAGATCGGGATGCTCAGGTCTTCAAACTACATCCATACAGGGAGAGAAACAGAAAGAGGAAAAAAGGAAAGAAAGGAAAGATGGTGAAAAGAAAAAAGAGAGAGAAAGAAGAGAGAAGAAAAGAAGAAAAGAAAAAGAAAAGAAAAGAAGGG
>KE505050.1:269593-288081 GCA_000441515.1 Elaeis oleifera | reverse complement strand
AAAAAGAAAGAAAGAAAAAATTAAAAAAATGAAAGAAAGAAGAATGGGAGAAAGATGGAGGATATCCTTTAGGCTGCATGACTAAACTATTGTTGGGATGGGATAGTGGGGCATCTCGTTCCCTAGAAAATTGTGATATTTTTATTTCATGGGATTTAAAACTTTGAAAGCTGCAATATGATAATTTGCCATATAAAACAAAGAACTTATAGCATGTTACCTTCAGAAATCTTGCAAATAGAGAGAGAAAATATCAATAATCTTCCTCTCAGCTATGTGATGCCGAATATGATCATTCATCCTAAACTTTTATATATTAGCGATTATAAGTGAGTGTATCACATATCAACAAGTGCATGTGTCATATACATCGCTATCCTATCAAACATATGACAAAAAATATATATTATAAAAAAAGATATGCTCCGCTCCGAACATAAATCTACTAGGCATAGAGATAGCCAATATGAGTGAATTGAAAGACTATTTAGTGAGAGAATGAGTGAGATGAGCGAGAAAGGTAATCGGTGGCTACAGTTCCTCTTGAACCACCAGGGGAAGGGGAGGAAAGGGTGTAAATGATTATTAAGAAATAGATCAGGAGCAAACAACCTCTCCATCAGGCATGGCTAATCATCCAGATTTGGAGAGTAAGACAGCAATTGTGGTCCTCTAGTCAAATCATTGGCCAAAGATGGTGTTGCATTGGATGTTAATAGTTCTTGGACTCAAAAAGTGTAGGGGCTCATCGTTTCTAGTGGGAGACATCATGTGTTACTACCAAAGACATTGCCTTGTTGGAAGAGAGGTTCAACAAGATGATTGCCTTTTCAAAGGAAGACATTAGCTACACAGTATCTAGGTATTAGATGATACTTCTACATAAATTTTTGGAAAGAAGCTTCTCTCTTGATTTTGCTTCGAAGGAGCTTAAGCTCCAGTGGAATGTGGATGGAGAGATATATGTCTCATCTCTCTTGGAGGAAGTGATGATGATTAGATTGCTAATCGAGGAAGATAAGACTCGGATACTAGCTAGAGGGCTTTGGTCCCATCTGGACAACTTCTGACCCTTAAGAGATGGTGGCCTAATCTCAAACCTAGCTGGGATGCCGTTTGATAGGTTAGAGTTTGGATTAGATTGCCAGATCGAACATTAGAGTAATAGGAGAAGGACAAGATTCTGTAAATAATCTCTATTGCAAGCAAATTTTTGTTCCTTATTAAGTGGACGGAGGCTTCCACAAGAATGGAGTTTGCTCGAACTTGCATTCTCATAGATACATTTAAATCTATTTATCCAAGAATAAAGATGAAGATAAATGATATTGTAATCTGACAAAAATTTATTTATGAAAACTTGCCAGAGATTTGCTACACATGTCGCCAAATAACTACTGGGGTAAAGGAGTGTGGCTATCAGAAGCTTCATAAGAACCTACATAACAAACCAGTCTATGGTCCATGGATCAAGGCCTTAAGGGTGCCGGTACATAACCAAGTTGAGAAATATCCTAGAAGATCACTAATTCCACCAAATAAGGGTGGTTCAAATACAAGGTCGTGGATGCAACAAAGAAAGCAATCCAGAAAATCTTCTCCTATCAAGGCAAAGTCACCAAAACAAGATATCGACAAGGGCTCTAGGTCGAGATTTGCTCCTCTAATGATCGAAGCTAAGGAGTCTATTGTCCAACCAATGGACATTAACTTGACTTTTTTTGGCCAGTGTGGGTTGGTAAAGAAAAACAAAAGCACTCTCTGACCAAGTCGGTGGCAAATAATAGGTCTCCTAGTTTAGAATTTCCATCGCAATCCAAAGTTATAGTGTGAGAAGAAGACTTAGTAAGTAGTGACTCTAGAAAGCAATTGGTGGTTTATTTGTCTACTCAAACTAATCAGAAGAATGCACATAATGTTAGAGAGATTTGGAGGCCGACTGATGGTCAATCAGAATTTCTAAAGTGGGAGCCCAAGGAGTATACCAAGCAGGATGAGGGTCAACGGCAACAACCATGTGAAGCCACGACTCTTTTACAAATTGTTGTGGAACCAAGTACCATACTGCTTATATGTCCAAGTTAAAGTTGGCTTTAGTAGAGTACACACTATCAATAGATGATAACTTGATGCACAAAAATGAAGTGGATATCAATAGGATCGGCTCTATGCAAGGCTGCTCATCAGATCAGCTAAGACCATCTCCGAGGGATGGTGATGGTGTAGTGTCCTCACCGACCCATTTTCTATAAGATTCTAGTATGAAATTGTTGAGGTGCTGCCAAATCTTTTTTTGTGGATTATTCTAAAAATTTGGTAAGACAGCATAACCCTAACATCTGTTGCTATTTAGAAATAAGGTTATTTGAGGGGTCCTTAGGTCGTATTCAATAATTAATGGGGCCTACTTGGGGTTGTACATATTTTTTGTAGAGGTTTGTTTGGTGGGATAGTTATGACCTAAAAATATATTTTAGGAGAGGTAGATTTTCTTCATTTTAATCTATAAGTAGCTTTTGGTCTCATCTCTTCTTCTACTAGTCTAACTTGAATGTTGGGAGTTGTCTATGCCAGTAATAGTGATATAGAGCATAGGCCACTTTGGAACCAAGTATATTCAGCAAGTTCTTTAGGCCTACCATATCTCCTAATAGGAGATTTAAAATGTATATTAGATGAGGAAAAAATAAAAAAAGAGGCAAACCTTTTAAGGTGGACAAGACGGTTAGAGAGTTTCGGATATTTTTTAGGAGAACCAGTTTTCTTGAACTAGGATACCAAGGACCTACATATACTTGGTGTAATAATCAATCAAGAGCAGCAAGAGTCTGAGAAAGATTGGACCATACTTTTGTATCGGATACTTGATTCGATCATTCTTGCAATTGCGAGACCAACATTTGATCAAGTTTGTCTTAAATCATTGTCCTCTATTGCTATCTATCATTGATAGTAAACGACGAGAGAATGCCCCATTTAGATTTGAGAAAATATAGCTATATTGTGATGGCATGCATCAAGTTGTTGCGAGGCCTGACAATGCCAGAGTTCTTTTTCTTTGGGAATGAAGTTAACGAAGTTATTGCAAAATACAAAGATTGCCATTAGAAAATTAAAAAAAAATCATTGGATAACATATTCACTAGGGCTCAGTAGTTGTATATCTATCAGATGCAAATAAAAGAGATGCAGCTAGGGAGGCTATCGGCATAGGAACACCAACATCTCCTCTCGCTACTTCATCAGTATACACCTGCAAGAATTTTTTGGAGATAAATCTAGATTGACTTGGCTTAAAGATGGAGATGTCAATACTAAATTCCTCCACTACTCCACCATCCCACATAGAAGGCAAAATATAATTACATGCCTATTAAATCAAAATGGAACACAGGTTATAGATAAGGAGGAGATTTAGAGCATTCTCAATACACTATCAATAATGATGGCAACTTCAAATGAATGTGAATGATGCTAATTTATTAGAGACCTATACTACTTTATCTATGAACCAAAATGAAGCTCTAATTGCAGCAATCACAAAAGAAAAAATAGAAGTAGTGGTCAAGAAAATGACTTAGACAAAGCTCAAGATCCGGATTGATTCCAAGCCTTCTTCTTTCAACATTATTGGCATAGCATTTGCAAGGAGGTGATTGTAGTTTTCAGCATGCAATATGCCAAACTATTGAAAAAGTGTATTCAAAGCACTAATCTCTAAGCAAAAGAATCCTATGCAATCTTTGCAATTCTATTTAGAAAGTGGTGGCCAAAATTATGGTAAACTAGTTGAAGCCTACACTACCATTGTTAGCGTCTCTAAAGCAAGGGCCTTTTGTATCAGATTAAAGTATAGTGGAGAATATACTATGGACAGGAGGTTATTCACTCAGTGATGCAGGCATCATGAGTGAAAAATTTAATAGCACTCAAAATTGATATGCAAAAGATCTATAACAGACTCGATTGGCTGTTTTCATTTAGAGTGATGCCACATTATGGATTTCATCCTAAATTTACATGTAGGATCAAGTTATGTACAACCCTATTCTAATTTGCCCCATTGGTTAATGATTCTTCAACTGACTAATTTATCCAAATCAAGGATTAAGGCAAGCCTGCCCATTATCTCCCTATCTATTTATACTTTATTTAGTGATCCTTCCAAATTTTCTCAAGCTTGTGGTAAGCTCTCAGCTGTTGAGGGCTTATCGCCTGAGTAGAAATGGCCCAGAGTTATCCCATATCTTATTTGCTGATGATATACTTGTAGGTATGAGAGCAACTACAAGGGATAGCATCTATTTAAAGGCTATCCTGGATACTTATTGTAACATATCGAGCCAAGCTATTAATTTACAAAAGTCTTTTGTCATATTCAACCCAACTATGCCTACAAGTCTCAAAAGAACCATATGCACTGTGTTTCAAATACCAGAGAAAAGAGAGAATTGGAAACATTTGGGTGTTCCTTTGGATGCTAAACAATTATCAGCAATGGATTTCACTTACATTATGGAGGCTATGATAGCAAGAATGGATAGTTGGAAGTGGAAAGCTCCTTCTTTTGTGGCACAAACCATATTAGTGCAAGCTGTATTGTCATCGTTATTTATTTTGCTAATATCCTCTATGCATGTTCTCCTTATTATATTAAAAAAAATAGAGAGAATCCCGAGCCTTTTTGTGGGGACATCCAGTGGTCGCAAGGGGGTTCATCTTGTTCTTAGGAATAAGTGTGTACTTCAACATAAAAGGGAGGTTTGGGCCTTACTTCTTTGTACGAACAAAAATAGACTTTATTGTACAAACTTGCAGCACAGGTGGTTCTCAAGCCTCAATCTTTATGAGCTTGGAAAGTTCGTGACAAGTATAAGTTCATAGGATCTTGGCATACTTATAAAAACTTGCAAGATGCTTTATTATTTGAGCAAAGATCATGGGATATGGTTATAAGATTCAGTTTCAATTTTCATAGGCTATAGGCTTTGGTGTCTTTATAAATGTGCTGAATAACCATGGTTGACCGCTGTTGGGGTAAATCCTCGTCGCTTGGCACCTCTACTGATGTCCTCTGAAGAGCTCTCGAATTGATAAGAATGCCAATGTGAAGCTACCGATGTGGAGCTCGACTGTAGAGGTCATCAGAAGGCCGACCTCATCAAAAGATCGAGGTCATCGAGAGGCTGATCTCATCGGAAGGTCGAGGTCATCAGAAAGCCAACCTCGTCAAGAGACTGCGGGAGGCCAACATCATCAGAAGATCGAGGTCAAAAGGCCAAGATCATTAGAAAGTCGACCTCATTGAGAGTCCAACCTCATCAGAAGGCCGAGGTCATCAGAAAGTCGATCTCATCGAAGGACAGAGCTCGTCATAAGTCCGACCTCAACATCACCTAGACATATGGCATCGGTCTATGACCGACCTAGACCGACCTACTCCAAAATCATTAGTAAGTGAAATGCTCACTTCGATTTGCTTCCGATCTCCTTCATCTTACTCCGATTAGTGATTGACCTAAATCGATAACTGGGAGGCACCACTTGACAGGCTTATTCAGTCGACTTCTAGGTCCCCTTCTTCCAACCCATGTTGGGCCCAGTCTCAACTTCAGTTCTCATCCTCTCGCCGACTACCATCTCAGTTTGTGAGTCGGGATCCCAGGGCATAGGCAACAATCGAGAAAGTGAACCTAAAGCGTGGCCACCACACTAACCTGTCGGATCACATCAAGTCACATCATCTCTGAGAAGCCCACACCACTCTTAGGGCCTTGTCAGATGGCTCTTGCCTCTGATTACAGTGGCCCCCCATGTGTTACGAAATGATAATACTCAAAAAATCAAAAGGCCAGGCACGACACCGCTCTGAGACATAATTAAAGGCAAAAGGTCTTTTATGGCCTCCCTCTTCTCCTCAAGGCTCTAACCTCACCTATATAAAAGGTAAATAAGGATTCTCCAGGTATGCCTCCTCTCCCTCTCATAAACATTCGCTCTTTTTCGTTTGTTGCAGAAAATCTGACTTGAGCATCGAAGGATCTCCATCAAAGTCAACTTCAGAAGAAACTTTTCTTGCAGGTCCACTACCACCGATGCATCGGACATCGTTTTGCTCTAGCAACTCTGGCCTAGGATGGATTCCAGACGCAACAAATTGATGCGCCAGGTAAAAGCCTTGCCCACTGTTGGGAAAGAGTGCACAACCCTTTGTCGTGCTACTGCGAAGAGCATTTTTAAGGCATTTTAACCCAAGAAATGCTCACTGACAGCAGCTTTGATTGAAGATTATACTCCATGTTATCTACTGGAGGCATCCCTACAACCTCCTTTTGCTGATTTTCAAAGAACAAAGTTGGAAGGCCAAACGCAGCTCTTGAGGACATTCAATAGGGGTAGAAAATTTTTGACGGGATAAGTCAGGATAGTATGGCCAAAGCGGATAGGAATAGCCTCTCTTTGACGCTCTATTTATGGCTTCCTCCTTTGATGACAGCACCGATTGGTCAACCCCTAATCAGCTAATCCTTCACCAGGCATTCTTTTCACCTCACGGCCAACTACTGCTCTCTGAGTGCCACGATCTAAAATCAATGACTTGCTCAGTGATAGCTGACGTACGACAGTCTCACCTCCAACAATCTGATGCACCACCGACTCTAGCCACCCCGACATCAGGCAAAATTATCGTTGAGTCTCAAATTAAGATCGATGGACCTCGATAGAGCAAAGGTGCTGTTATGTTTCATAGAGCAAAAATACGATGGACCTCGATAGAGTAAAGGTGCTGTTAAGTTTCATAGAGCAAAAATACTGTCAAGTCTCGGATCGAAGATGGGCCTTGTAAAGCAAAGATACCATTGAGTTTCGGTAGAGTAAAGATGCCATCAAGTTTTGGACCAAAGATAAACCTCGATAGAGCACAGATGCCATCAAATTTGGTAGAGCAAAGATCCCATCGAGTCCCTGGATGAAGATCCCATTCTTCAATGGAGGGCAGAAGACCCCGCTCTTCAGTGGGGGCCGAAGCCCTCAGCAGGAGATAATCGATTCGGACCTCTAAAGGTCGAACTCTATTTTTCAGCAAGTCAATGCCCATGAAGACCTTAGTCGTCTAGGATGTGAATACTCCGCTCTTCAGCGAAGGGTCTGAAGATCTCATTCTTTAGTAAGGAGCAAAAACCTTCGATCTGATCTGAGATCATCTCGACAAGATCCAAAGTGCAACAACAAAACCCTCGATCAGATTCGAGATCACCTCGATCAGATCCGAGGTGTAATAGCAAAAATACTCGACAAGAACTGAGGTCACCTTGATAAGATCTGAGGTGCAATAGTAAAAATCCTTGATCAAATCCGAGATCACCTCGATGAGATCCGAGGTGCGATAACGACAAAAGCCTCAACGAGATCTGAGGTCACCTCGATGAAATTCAAGGTATGGCAACGACAAAAACCTCGATGAGATCCAAGGTCACCTCGATGAGATCCGAGGTGTGATGCAGATAAAAGCCTCGATGAGATCTACGATTTAGAAAGCTCCTCTAAATGACAACATCATTTTCTTCACGAAAAAACTCAGACAAAGCTGACAAAGCTGAGGAGAAAATCTGAGGAACAACTCTGACAAGACTGATAAAGTCGAAGAGAAAATTTGAGGAAAACTTCGATAAGGCTGAAAAATTGAGGAGCAAATTTGAGGAGAAAATGAAAGGAAGTCTACCTCATCAGAAAGCTCCAAATGGCGAATCGACCATGATCTCGATAGGACTAAGGCTCCGGAGGGCAGACGACTCGAAAAACTTATCTGACTTGAAAAGTTACTGAGCAACTTGATCGCTTGACATCCAATCAAACTATTGCATCGTCGGTTAATTAATACCCAATGAAACGTTATTCGACTGACACCTGTTTAACGGAGCTGCAAGATCCGACAATTGCAACCATACCAACTATGGCCCAAGGGTCGTTGGCGTATAAGCTACGATTCGCATGCAAGATCTAGACAAACAAATAGAACCATAAGGTCCGACAACAACAAGCATGCTAGCTATGGCTCAAGGGCTACTGGCTTATAAGTTGCGGTTCCCACGCAAGATCCAGACGAACAAAGTTATGGTTAGTCGGCTTGTCCATGATTGATCAAGAATCAATTGATCTGAAATAAAATAGAGATATGACTATGCTCTGATTTGATGTCAATGCTTCAAATTCGATGAGATGCTCCACAAAATGATGACTCACTTTTCAAATAACGGGATGGCTACACATGGCTTTTGGGGATGAAGGTCACCAAAAAAAGCAACTCGGATCCACACAACAGATAACTCCTTTTGCCCAATTAAGGCTATATAATCAGACTCAAGAGTTGGGGGGTAGGTATTGGGGTTAATCCTTGTCGCTTGACACCTCGACTGATGTCCTCAAGAGAGCTCTCGAATTGATAAGAATATCGATGTGAGGCTACCAACGTGAAACTCGATTATGGAGGTCATCAGAAGGCCGACCTCATCAGAAGGTCGAGGTCATCAAAAGGCTAACCTTATCGGAAGACCAACCTCATCAGAAGATCGAAATAATCAGAAAGCCGACCCCATCGGAAGGCCGACCTCATTGAGAGATCGTGAGAGACCGACCTCATCAGAAGGCCGAGGTCATCAGAAAGTCGACCTCATCGGGAGGCCAACCTCATCAAAAGGCTGAGGTCATTAAAAAGTCGATCTTATCGAGAGATAGAGCTCGTCATAAGTCCGACCTTAACATCACCTGGACACATGACATCCACCCATGACCGACCTACCCCAAAGCTGCTAGTAAGTGGAACGTTCACCTCGATTTGCTTCCGATCTCTTTCACCTTAGTCCAGTTAGTGGCCGACCTAAATTGATGACTGAGAGGCACCACTCGATAGGCTTATTCAGTCGACTTTCGGATCTCCTTTCTCCGACCCACACTGGGCCTAGTCTCGACTTTGGGTTCTCATCCTCCCACTGACCACGGTGCCTTTTTGTGAGCTGGGATCCCAGTAAGGAACATAGGCAATTTCATGCATATATTTTAAAATTTAATGAAAACAGACTAGATTAAATAATTTAATCTACTATGCATGTATTAAATCAGATCTAAAAACTACCTACTAAGGATCATATGACATAAATAATATGCATAATCTGAAATCAGAATACTATTGATCATATCAATAAAATAGTAGATCACATCTACGATAAATTAGATCATATCTACTGAGATCAGATCTCATACTAGAGTATGGATAGCTGATCACCACAACTGAATATCATGAAACTGAGGTTCTTCCTGATGTCGAGTAGTTGCATAGCATGTCTGACCTCTATAAAACGTCCACACGAAGCCCTGAAGCTAATCAATCTCCTGAGAGTGCTAGCTCGTGCAGAAATTCTTTTTGTAGGCTGATTTATGCCCCTCTTCGGATCTCACAGACTCTTCCAAAGCTGAAGATGGATTTAGGAGGATAAAGTGGTGGAAGATTATGAAGATGAGACAAACTCTCTTCTTACTTTCTCTCTTCCCGAACCTTAGAATCAGAACCCCCCGGGGTGCTAGCTTGCGTTGAGACCTTTTTGTAGGCTGATCTATGCCTCTCTTTGGATCTCACGAACTCTTTTGAAGCCGAAGATGGATTTAGGAGGATGAAGCAATAGAAGATTGTGAAGATGAGACAAACTCTCTTCTTATTTTTCTCTCTTCCTAAAACCCTAGAATCAGAACCCTAAGAAAACCACAAAACTCATGCTTAAGAGGAACTGCTTTCCTCTATTTTTCATGCACAGAAGACCCGCCCTCACTCTCTGTTTTACATCCCACTCAGATAAGTTTTTCATAGTAAAACTCTCCTCCCTTTGTCGCACAACATGGACGTCTTTCATGGTGGGCAATGAGATGGTTAGAAGAGATAGGATAAAGATTAGTTTAGTTCAAATTCAAAATCTCTTTCAAATTTAAACTCAACCAATCTAATCTTTATCCAGGGGAGGGTGACAAAAAGGCTTTGGCATGGAATTTTTCTCACACAAATTTTGAATTTGCGATGAGAAATGAGAAAGGCATAGGATGAGGTGACGCAAGGATTTTCAAAATTCAAACTCATTTGAATTTGATTCAATTCAATTTGGTCCAATTCGGTTCTCATCCAAATCAGATTTAGCTAGATCCAATTAGATGAATGTACCTAATCTCATTAGGCACCAATGAATCTAATTAAATCCTAATCCAATCAGAAGTTAATCGAGTCCAAATCCTGATCAAATCAGGAATCAAACACCCTTAGAGATTAGGTTATCTTATAACCTAATCGGATCTAACCTAATTGAATCTAATTTAATTAGACTTGATCCGAACCTCATTGCTCAATCAAATTAACTAATTGATAATTTAATTATTAATTAATCTTTCTACAATTCATTAATCTTTAGTAAATTATCTCATCATAAAATTTGTATAAGATTAATCACCAATCATATTGACGATTATATCTTTGAACGATTTTTAATCGTTGATCAGCCATTTGATCAGATAGAAATTTTTATTGTGTGTGACCCTATATGTTCGAATCTAAATCGATAGTATAGGAATAAATTTTTATACTAATCGAAGTGACCATCTAGCAATGATATCCGATATCTGGATTGGTCGAATGATTGCAAAACAACATTCAAGAATCTAGTGGCATATGGTTACCGTATAATTAATCCTTTTGACCCTCAATGCTAAGGATAACTTCAGAGTTAAGCTGTTAACTCTTGATCAGTACATCCGTAGTGTGTCTTAATCTTATAAACTCTATGACTCCTCACAAGGATTATCTTGATTAAGATTTTACTAAATTAAAATACAATGTAGCACTAACTCCTGAAACCAGGAGTGATCAATTCTATCTTGACTCTCACATCACCTTTGCAAGTATTTGACTGTGCCTAGAAACCTTCCATTATTGAATTAGAAATTCAGATAGTCTGGTACCAAAGCACAGTGAGTTGCTTATAAGTCACCATGATGATTTCAGATCGGAGGGATACTTATACCCATATCCTTCATGAGCTACTCTTGACAGCAGAGTGCTCCACAGTTTGATCATATTCGGTGTAAATATACTCCTATATTTCATCTACATGTTATACCAATATTTTCACACTCCTTGGTTACGAAGACAACCAACCCATATGGCACACAACGACCTATACTTGATAAATATTATTGTCCTAGTAATAACGTATCATTTAATCGCGAACAATTTAAAACTATACGATAAATCTTTCTTTATCGATTAAAAGTAGTTCTAAGGACTTCATCATAATATAGAAGTTCAATAAAAAAGATGCATAATTTATGATAAAAATATTAAATAATTTTATTAATTAATAATTCATATACAATTTATAAATAGCATAATCGTTTACAAATAGATGATTGACTTTAGGATATATTTTCTAACAACTCTCATTTGGACTAAAACCAATCAGAATAGTATCTAATACCCATCTTTCATTTGTGATCATCGAACTCCTTGATTTTGAGGACTTTAGTGAATAGGTCGGTCAGATTCTCCTTTCTATCAATCTTTTGAAGATTAACATCATCTCGATGCATGATCTCACGGATAAGATGAAAGTGATGGAGGATATGCTTGGTTCTTTGATGGGACTTGGATTCTTTTGCTTGAGCGATGACACTAGTGCAGTCACAATACAAGAGAATTGGACTTTCAACTGAGGGAACCACACTAAGTTCATCGATGAACTTTCGTAACCTAATAGCTTCCTTGGCAGCATCGGATGCCGCAATGTATTCCATCTCGTAGATAGAATCGGCTATAGTGTGCTGCTTTGAATTTTTTTAGCAAATCGCTCCATCATTCAGAATAAATATGTATCCCGATACACTCTTGCTATCATCATGATCTGACTGAAAATTAGAATCTATAAATTTCATAAATTTAAGTTAGATTCTCTATAACTTAGCCATTGGTCCTTAATATTTTTCAAATACTTAAGGATGATTTTTACAACCTTCCAATGGTTCTCATCCGGACCAGACTGATACCTGTTTATTACTCCTAGTGAATAGGCAATATCCGATCTCGTACATATCGTGATGTATATGATAGATCCCACTATCGAGGCATATGGGATTCTACTATACGCTCTCTCTCTCTTGTGGAGTTGTTGGATAATCTTTCTTAGAAAAAATAATTTCATGATCTATCGGAAGATAGTATTTTTTGAAATTCTCGGTGCCGAACCATTTTAGTACAGTGTCTATGTATGTGGATTGAGATAATTAATCTAAGTAATCTCTTAGATCTATCTCTATAAATCTTTATCCCTAAGATGTAGGATGCTTCTCTCAAATTCTTCATGAAGAATTGTGATGACAGCCAAACTTTTATACCTTATAATGCAAGGATGTTATTCCTGATTAAGAGAATATTATTCATATACAACATAAGAAATATGATCACAGAACCATTAGTCCATTTGTAGATACAAGGTTCCTCTCTGTTCTTAATGAAGTTATGCGTTCTAATCATCTAATCAAAATATATGTTCCAACTTCGAGATATCTGTTTCAATCCATAAATGGATCTTTGAAGCTTGCACACCTTAGATTTATTTGTGGATGTGAATTCTTTAGGTTGTATCATATATACCTCTTCTTTCAGCTCTCTTTTTAGAAAATCGATTTTGACATTCATTTATCAGATTTCATAATCTAAATTTGCTACTATCACAAGCATAATCCGAATAGATTTGAACATTATCATAGGAGAAAATATCTCCTCATAGTCAATACCATAATGTTGACGATATTCTTTAGCAACCAAATGAACTTTATAGATCTCCACCTTTCCGTTTGCATCCCTTTCTTTTAAAAATTCACTTACATCCTATGGATTTTACCCCTTCAGATGGATCAATGAGTGTCCATACATCATTGATCTTCATGGACTCCATTTCAGACTTCATGGCTTCAAGCCACTTATTAGAATTGGATCTCCGTATGGCATCTATGTAGGTGATCGGATCCTCGTTGTTTTCATCAAGTTTAATAGGATCACTGTCCCATATCAAGAAATCGTAGTATCCGTCCAGCTGACGGGATATTCTACTAGATCTCTTCAAAAGTGCCTCTATAATGGGCTCAAGAGTTGATCTAATCAAATCTAGTTCTATAGATTTACTTATCTATATCAGTTCTTCTACCTGTCAAACTTTATCAAGTTCAACCTTAGTGGCATTAGTTCCTTCCCTAAAGAACTCTTTTTTCAAAAAGATAGCCCTATGGTTGATGAACATCTTTTGTTCCTCCGCAAGATAGAAGTAATACCCCTTAGTTTCTTTTGGATATCTAATAAATAAATATTTGTCAGATCTAGATCTGAGCTTATCTATTTTCAAACGTTTAACATAAGCCGAACATCTTCAAATCTTAAGGTGATAGAGTAACTGTCCCATATCAAGAAACCGTAGTATCCGTCCGACTGATGGGATATTCTACTAGATCTCTTCAAAAGTGCCTCTACAATGGGCTCAGGATTTGATCTAATCAAATCTAGTTCTATAGATTTACTTATCTATATCAGTTCTTCTACCTGTCAAACTTCATCAAGTTCAATCTTAGTGGCATTAGTTCCTTCCCCAAAGAACTCTTTTTTCAAAAAGATAGCCCTATGGTTAATGAACATCTTTTGTTCCTCCGCAAGATAGAAGTAATACCCCTTAGTTTCTTTTGGATACCTAATAAATAAATATTTATCAGATCTAGATCTGAGCTTATCTATTTTCAAACGTTTAACATAAGCCGAACATCTTCAAATCTTAAGGTGATAGAGTACTGACTATGTCCTGTCCATATCTCATATGATATTTTATTTACAGATTTACTCAAAATTTTATTAAGTATGTAATAGGCAGACTCGAGTGCATTATTCCCCAAAGGAGATCGACAAACTTGTAAAGTCCATCATAGATCGAACTATATCTAACAAAGTTTAATTTCTCCTTTCTGACACTCCATTGTATTGTGGTATCCCAAAAAAGATCTATTGTGAGAGAATCACATTCTCTTCTAGATATGTCAGAAACTCACGGTGAGGTATTCACCTTCTCAATTAGATTGAAAAATTTTAATACTCTTTTCAATTTATTTTTCAACCTCATTACAGAATTATTTGAACATTTCAAATAAATCAGATTTATATTTCATAAGATAGATGCACTCATACCTCGATAAGTCATCGGTGAACATAATGAAGTAGTAATACCTACCTTTGGCACTAGTGTTCATCGATCCACATACATCACTATGTACTAGACTTAAAATTTCATTGGTTCTTTCATCTTTTTTATTAAAAGATGATTTAGTCATCTTCTCAAGAAGACAGAATTTGTAGGTCAGCAATGATTCACAATCATTGACTTTGAGAATTTTTTTTTAGTTAACCTATTTATTCTGTTGTTATTAATATAACCTAACCTACAATGCCAAAAGTAGGTATCTGAGACATTATCTAATCTAGAATATTTATTCGAAGTGTACATTACACTAACAGACCATGATAAAATGTAAATCCATTACTCATTTATCCATTCATCATAGTAACACCATTTATAATGATATCACAATAATTATTCTTTAATAAAAGACAGACAAAAGTGATAATCATTCAAAATAATGACATTAGAATTGAAAATAAGCTTGACAATTTCTAAAACTAGAACTGAAACAGATCTTCTATCTCCAACGTTCGAAAATCTCTCGTCATCTTCAAACCTCCTACTGATCTGAAGTCTCTGCAATGAATTATAAATATTAATAGAACTTTCAATATCCAATACCCAGATCGTAGTATCATAAATAGAGAAGTTACAAGGTGTTATCATATAATTATCTTGATCAGCAGCTGCTTGTTCTTTCTCTTATTCGATCTATTTGGATTAAGAGAAGCAATGTATTAAGGACAATTTCTCTTTCAGTAATCCAGCTTCTTACAGTAGAAGCACTCTACTTGACTCTAGTCAGCTTTAAACTTCTTGGTCTGAATGGGCTTAGACGTCGCAACACTCTGCATCTTCTTTTCATTCTTCTTTTTTCTTTCTTAAAGGGACGACGCCCAAAAGAGGACCCTCCCACTACATTTACCGGCTCCTTGTGGAGCTGGTGATCCTTCTCAAAAGTCTGCAGCAACCCAGCAAATTGTGGTAGTTAACTACAGGCTTAGTCATTCTATAATGACTAAAAAGGGTGGTAGAATTTGGACAGAGAGTTCAGAATCATATCTTTCCAAGCTACTCATACAAGAGAAATCTGAGTTTGCTCAGGCACTCGATCTGTTCGATCATGCATAGTATATGATCGATGACCGACGCTCTCTCCCTCATCCGAGCATTAAAGATAGCATAATTGATCTTGTGCCTCCCAACGTCATCAGGAGTGCCGAAGGACTCATTTAACACTTGCAGCATGTCCTCCAGTTGAGCATCCTCAAACTTACAACTGAACTTGTCATTCACCACCACCTGCATGATGCAACATACCGTGGTTCGATCGTTGAGCCACTTTTGATAAATATCCAGACCATACCATGAGTGTTTGGAGCAAACTCCTAAGGTACTGGATCTGTTAGAATATATAAAATCTACTCGTGCTTCAGGACGATCTTTAATTTTTGATACCAGCTATCGATATTGGGTTCCATCAACTTATTATTATCCAACAGTGATCGGAGCGACAAGGTACTAGCCATAACTGCATAAAAGAAAACAATAAGACCTATTAGTATGTGAATTATTTAAGCCTAAAGATTTAGATTTTAATCTAAAGATTCTCCCACTATTTTATACGAATTGATGGCATCTACCTCCAATTCAAAGAATTACTTTAATTCTTTAGCAGGTACTAGAATCCACACAAACTATACATGGGTCCGATTGTGGCTCGATCAATCTATGTGCATCTAGGGGTAGGTTCTTAGTCAATTATTTTTTAAATAATTTTTAGTAATTAATTTTGCCTCAGGCATTCCTTCAGCAGGCATGTGGTGTCTCCACTAAAAATTCTGATTAGACCCAACTATTAACATGACCATACTTAGCATATCTAACTAACAAATGATTAGACCCAAGTGTGGTTCGGCCAATCTAACCATCTATCAGAGAGTTACAACTGAGTCATCATATAATGAATGATAATTTTAATAATAGATAAGCATCAAGCATGTGGTGCCTCCTATGATTATCAAACTATTGGACTGATTATCATCCATCTTAATGAGAGGCTATGTTCTAGTTATCTCCATAACTATTTATTTTAAGGATCTAATAATTTAAAAGATTTATTTACATATTTTCAGAAATAAGAGAAGAGATTAACCAGCTAATCATAATCCTCCTACTAACTTCACAAACCCATCAAAGAAGACTAGAGATAAGTCGGTCCAGAAATACTTAAATCAGTCAAAACTGATTTACCTAGCTAACATGGGTCAACTCGAATCATTAAGCGATCTAATCAAAATCAGATCGACCACATTGGTCAGATAAGTGGAGACTGGTGGAGGGTCCTCGTTTCTTCCTTAGTTAAACACTAACGTAGTTGGCCAGGAAAGAGAACAGTCTTAATTAAAAACTCCGTTCAGCCACTTGCCTTAGACACCAATCGATTTATCTATTTCGATTTGATCAACTTATAAATTTGGATTTGACCATTAAGCTAACAATCAAATCTATTTGGTCTAATCAAAAATATAGACTTGACCAACTACAACTATTGTATTTGATCTAAAGTATCCTTGACCTAATCTAAATCAACTTTTAGTTAGATTTGATCAACTACTCAATTTAGTCCATTAACTTTGTGATTATAATTCTACGTCTAATCTAGTTAAAAAGATCTGATTCAAGCTAACCCATAATCCCATATTTATACAATGTTATGAGATCTTAAATTCATAATTTTAGATCTAAATATTCAACCCTTAATTCTCAATTAAGTGTAAAATTAATATGGGTTTAGGTTAGATTTTAAAATCATTGCAAATATAAACTATTTTATATTAAATTTTATGCATAAATGTTCAGTTCTGAAATTTGAGTCGGCTCACTCCTGGATTGAGCAAACTCATTACAGTTGGTCGACTAAGTTCTGAGACATAGTTAACTTACTGATGATAAACAGTAACTTTATTTTCAACCTACATAGACTGGGTCGACTCATCAAGAAACTGAGCCGATCCATCAGGATTCTGAGTCGACTCAAATCAAAACTAAATCGACTCAACAGGCTTGACAGTAATACATTACAAAATTTTTAGAACAAATATTTTTACATAACCAATAATAAAATCAATCATAAATTATTTTAGATCTAATATAAATTTATTTATGATTCTAAATTTTATTTATCATGATTAAAATAATTTTTAAAATTTTTTCATGGTTCTTCTTCATGAAATATCATAATAGCACCCCTACACACCATAAGAGAATCAATGGAATGAGAAGAGAGGATATTTAAATCCTACTTATTTTATGATCGGACGGCCTGGTGATGCACAATCCGAGTATTAGACTACTAAGACATCTAATCTAATATATCACATATGAGATAGATTAATTTCAGATCTATATGCATATGTATTCATGTCATATCGAACTTGACTTTAATACCAATTAAAGAAACATAAATAGTTTCATGCATGTATTTTAAAAAATTTAGCGGAAGCAGATTAGATTAACTATTATGCATGCATTAGATCAGATCTAAAAACTATCTACTAAGGATCATATGATATAAAAATATGCATAAGATGAAATCAGAACACTATTGATCATATCAATAAAGTAGAAGATCACATCTATGATAAATTAGATCGTATCTACTAAGATCAGATCTCATATCAAAATGTAAGTAGCTGATCACCGCAATTGAATATCATGGAACTGAGGTTCTTTCTGATGTTGAGTAGCCACACAAAATATCCTACCTCTACAGGACATCCACACAAAGCCCTAAAGTTGATCAATCTTCTGGGAGTGCTAACTCGCATAGAGATCTTTTTGCAGGCTGATCTACGCCCCTCTTCGGATCTCATGGACTCTTCCAAAGCTGAAGATGGATTTAAAAGGATGAAGTAGTGGAAGATTATAAAGATGAGACAATGTCTCTTCTTACTTTCCTCTCTTTCGAAACCCTAGAATCAGAACCCTAGGGAAACCACAAAACTCATGCCCAAGAGGAATTGCTTTCCTCTATTTTCACGCATAGAAGACCCAACCCCCCACCCACTCTCTGTTTCACACCCCATTTAGATAAGTTTTCATGGTAAAACTCTCCTCCCTTTGTCACACAAAATGGAGGTCTTTATGGTAGATGATGAGATGGTTAGAGGAGATAGAATAAAGATTAGTTTAGTTCAAATTCAAAACCCCTTTCAAATTTAAACTCAACCAGTC
>KE505050.1:238459-269573 GCA_000441515.1 Elaeis oleifera | reverse complement strand
TAATCCTTATCCAGGGGAGGGTGACAAATAGGCTTTGGCATGGAGTTTTTCTCACACAAATTTTGAATTTGTGATAAGAAATGAGAAAGGCATAAGATGAGGTGACACAAGGGTTTTCAAAATTCACTCATTTGAATTTGATTCAATCCAATTTGATCCAATTCAGTTCTCATCCAAATCAAATTTGATTAGACCCAATTAGATAAATGTACCTAATCTAATTAGATACCAAATGAACTTAATTAAATCCTAATCTAATCAAAAATTAATAAAGCTCAAGTTCTGATCAAATCAGAAATCAAACATCCTTGGGGATTAGGTCATCTTATAACCTAATTAGACTAAACCTAATTGAATCTCATTTAATTAGACTTGATCCCAACCTCATTGATCAATCAAATTGAGCTAATTAATAATTTAAGTACTAATTATAATTTACTAACCTTTAGCAAATTATTTCATCATAACATTTACACAAGATTAATCACCAATCATATTAACGATTATACCCTTGAACGATTCTCAATCGTTGATTAGTCATCTGATTAGATAGAAACTTCTATTGTGTATAATCCCATTGGTTAGAACCTAAGCTGCTAGCATACGAATAAATTCTATACTAATCAAAGTGATCATCTAGCAATAATACCCGACATTTGGATAGGCTGAATGATTGCAAAGCAACATTCAAGAATCTAGTGACATATGATTACCGTATAATTCATTCTTTGACCCTCAATACTCAAGATAACTTCAGAATTAAATTATCAACTCTTAATCAGTATATCCGTAGTATTTTTTAACTTATAAATCCTGTGACTCCTCATAAGGATGATTCTGGCAAAGATTTTACTAAATAAAAATACAATGCAGTACTAACTCTTGAAATCATGAGCAGATCAATCCCAACTTGACTCACATACTGACTTTGCAAGTATTTGATTGTGTTCAGAAATTTTTTATCACTGAATTAGAAATTCAAATAATCCGGCACTAAAGCACAATGAGTTGCTAGTAAGTCACCGTGGTGATCTCAGTTCGGAGGGATACTTGTATCCATATCCTTCGTGAGCTACTCTTGATAGCAGAGTGCTTCACAGTTTGATCATGTTTGGTGTAAATGTCCTTCTACATTTCATCTGCATGCCATCCCAGTGTCTCCACACTCCTTGATTATGAGGACAAGTAATCCATATGATACACAATGATCTATACTTGATAAACGTTATTATCCTAATAATAATATATCATTTGATCGTGAATAAATTTAAGAACTATATGATAAATTCTCCTTTATTGATTGAAAAGTAATTCTAAGGATTTCATCATAATATAGGAGTTTAATAAAGAAGATGCATAGTTTATGATGAAAATATCAAATAATTTTATTAATTAATAATTCATATATAATTTACAAATAGCACAATCGTTTACAAACAGACAATTGATTTTAGGACACATTTTTTAACACCCAGAGTACGGGCATCGACTGAGCAGGTGAACCTCAAGCATGGCCGTCACACTAATCCATCAGATCACATCAAGTCACATCATTTTTGAGAAGCCCACGCCGCTCTCAAGATCCTATTAGGTGGCTCTTGCCTCTGACTACGGTGGCCCTTACGAAATGACAATACTCAAAAAAGTCAAAAGATCAAGCACGGCGCCGCTCAAAGACATAATTAATGGTAAAAAGATCTTTTACGACCTCTCTCTTCTCCTCAAGGCTCCAACCTCATCTATATAAAGAGATAAACAGGGATCCTCCTGGTATGCCTCCTCTTCCTCTCATAAACACTCGCTCTTTTTCGTTTATTGTGAAAAATCTGACTTGAGTATTGGAGGGTCCTCACCAGAGCCAACTCCGATGGAAACTTTTCTTGTAGGTCCAACCGTCATCGACACATCGGACATCGTTCTGCTCCTGTGTCTCTGGTTCAGGATGGATTCCAGCCGCAACAACCCCCATACCTTTGCATATGTGGCAGATATATTTGAACGTAGATGTTATCTCCTCTAATATGCTGGTCAAGGAATTAATATCTCCTAGCTAGCAATGGAATTGAGATATATTGGGTCCATATTTTCAGATAACTTAGTGTGGCAAATTAGTATTATCCCTATTGCTCAAGGGTCATGGCCTGATCAAATATGTTGGGATAAAAGCAGGCTGACCATATAGCCCTAATAGATATGATCCCTATGCTTTAGCATCTTTTAGTCTTAGTCAGTAACAGATTTTTTAAATGGATGTGGAAGTTAGAGGTCTCTATAAGAGTTAAAACCTTTTAGTGGAAGATGTTATGGCGAAAGCTATTATATAAGGAATTGTTGTGCAACCAAAACATCCTACTTGCTGAAGATTGCCATCATGTGGTGGTGAGTTGATTTTTTGCCTGTGGAATGCTGGCAGTGCTCTGACAATATGTATGGAGTGAGTCTTCAACCTAATTCTTTGCTGAATTTAGAGCACACAATTTCTGAGTCCTGTGTGGAGGAAGGGTTGAAACTCATCATGGCTTATATTCCATGGCTGCTTTGGACAGCTCACATTAAGAGGACCTTTCAAATTAAGACCACTACTTCAAATCAATTAACCAAGAAAGCTAGGTACATGGTACCATGGAGTAATTTATGCTATCTTCAAACTCAAACTTGGGAATCAGTCATGGCACTAAAGAGTTGATACTACCCCCCATCTCTATGTTGGAGTCTTAAAACAAGTGAGTTAGCTTCTTCCTCCCATGAGAATTCTCAAATTGAATTTTGATGCCTCTATTCACACTACCGAACAGAAGCCTATGTCATCAAAGATCCTATGGGCAAGTTGATTAGAGCTGAAGGTAGGCAATTGCCACCCTCTTCAATCTCCTTTGCAGAAATGGTAGCTATTTGGATGGGGAACGAAGAAATCTGTGATCTAAACATATAACAACTATGAGGAAAAGGTGATTCCCTTATTGTCATAAACTGGTTGTCATCTAATTATGGGCATATTAGGTCTTCGCATCCTCTTCTTAAAGATTTGTTATCATGGAAATAATGTCTTCAAGTTTGGAAGGTAACTCATATATATCAAGAGGGTAATTCGATTGCTAATTTCTTGGCAAATCTAACTCGAAAGCTGACTTTACTCTTCATGCTAATGATTTATTTGCCCTAAGCTTGCTACTTTATTTATGACGGATGCTTATAAATGATATTTTGAACTATGACGAAGCTGATATATTCTAGCATCGTCATTTTGATGGAAGGTGATTGTGACATCTTATTACTCCCTTTTTCTCCACCACAGCAGTGGTTCTTTGACAAGCTGGAGGAGAGAAGAAGTTGATCTGTGGTACTTGTCAACTTCAGATCTAAGTTCATAAATATTTTTCTTTGATTATATATAGGGCTTGTTTGATTTTACTGAAAAAAAGTAACTTTTGACCTTTTTTTCTGAAAAAAAGTAAAATTGATAAAAAATGTTGTTTGATTTTATTGAAAAAAAAGTCACTTTTTCCACGAAGGCAAAAATTGGAGAAGAAAAGAAGTAGCATCCGGGTTCCTTTCCAAAGTTTAATGAAACTTTGCTTTCCACTCTACCCTCGCTAACATCTCAAAATTACTCCATATAAGGCTTCTCTTTCTCGAGAGGAACCTAGAACTCGATGAATCCAGAACTTTGAACACAGACCTCGACTGAACCCAGATCTGAGAGCAGGAGATCTCTCGCCCTCGCCGTCATCTATAGGTTAGATCTCTTCTTCTGGCCTTCTTCTATGCAATTTTGTGGACTTCTTTTCGACTTGTTCTGCGTGCTCTCTCTCTATGAGATTAAAACTAGATGGAAGGTTTGATTTTTGCCTAAACTCATATCATCATTAATTAGTTTAATTGGGAAGGCCAATCCATTCACAAGATTTTAATGAAAAGGTCTGTACCTTTTCAATTTTCTCCTTGTGCTCTCATATGTACGATCGAAACAAATGTAAGAAGTTGCATGATTAACTGATTAATAGTATAAAGGCTCTATCCTGAATGACATTTAATTATAGTGAGATTTTTATCCATTCTTTCTTGTCTGCTGGAAGAGCACTATTTTATCGTATATACGTAAGTGACAAACTTGTATTATATACTTAAGATTATTGTAGCATGGTCAATAGGGCATTATCTATTTCTCTGCCCATTTATTCTCTGATACTTCTTTTTTTCTTTTCTACCTGTTTCTTCTCCGCCACTTTTCTTTTTTTGTTTATGCCTATTTCTTCTCTGCCATTTTTTTTTCTTTCGCTATTGAAGACTGAAATCATGCGCACACACATACATTTACTGCTGGTATGTTTCAGTATGTCAGCTCATTGGGATCCAAATACAATAAAAATCTTTCTTGATCTTTGTATTGGTGAAGCGGAGAAAGGAATAGGCCTGGTACTTGTTTGAATGCTGATGGTTGGAAGCATGTAGCCTCAAAGTTTAAGAAAATAATCGGTAAAGAGTATACGAACAAACAATTTAGAAAGCATTGGGATTCATTGAAAATCGATTGAAAAAATTATCAAAATTTAAAGAGATTGCAATCTGAAGTTGGTTGGCATGAGGAGAATGATCACTGCATCAGATGAATGATGGCATGACAAGATTGCGGTAAGTTACTCATATATTTAAGTTTTGCATTACTACTTATATTTTTTTGCACCATCTGATTGTTGGTTTCTAACATATGTAGATGAATAAAGATTTTGCAATGTTTAGAGGAAAGCCTTTGCAAAACTATGGGTTGATGGAGAAGCTATTCGATGACATTTCAGCTACTGGAGTATATGCCTACACCCCTAATTCTAGCCATGTTCATCAAAGTATGGAGCCTAATACTCAGGAAGAAGATGTGGCTGAGCTTGGTGAGGACTCTGCTAATGTTGAATCTAAAGATAAGGGTTCAACTTCACATTCCTTGAAGAAGAAAGAAAAGATTGTACAGCAGGCTGAGTCAAGTAAATTAATAGTAATTTTGAGAGATTAGTGACTGCATTTGAGACTAGCTCGGGCACTTCATGCATTGAGAAGTCTAGGAATGAAATTGAAGAGGCTATCTCACACTTGAAAGCATTACCTGGACTTGACATTGAAGGGCCGATGGTAATATTTGGGGTGTGAAAGATGGTAAATGATCGGTGGAGGCAATGCTTCATGGCGTTCAAAGATCCAAGCCTCCAATTGAGGTTCCTTCAAGCCGAATGGGAACAAGGCCAAATGCTTGTTGAACAATTTATTGTTATTTGTAAAAATTTTACTCTGCTTGTTGAACTTCATAGATTATTTGCTTGTTGATAGATGTAAACATTGTTTAAACTTCATGGATTATTTGCTTGTTGGTAGACGTGAATATTCTTTGAGATAAAATAAATATATTTTTTCTTTTATTTCGAATGTGCTTTGTAATTTTTTTTCTCAAATTTGACAGATCATGGAAGATGATGAGAATTATGTGAAGGATGACATTTACGAAGATGATGAGAATGATGTGGAGGATGACATTTACGAAGAGGATGATGAGATTGAGGATATGTATGAGGACATTCAGAATAATCATAGGAACTTGGTGCTAGCTGGAGCTATGTTTGTGCTGCAAATTATTATAACAGTCATATATTGAACGACGACTATGTAGAACATCTGCATTGAAGGGTTGGCCATGGATCTTGGAGCTTTTGAATGATCAATCAAAAATAGAGATGCTATGAAAGTTTAAGCATGAATGCCATGTTATTTGGAAGGTTGTGTCAATTGCTTGGTGATACTTATGGCTTATCTCGTGGTTATACTATTAGAGTTGAAGAGTAAGTTGGGATGTTCCTATCATTGTTGGTCAAAATTTTAGCAATAGAGTAGTTTAAGAAAGATTTCAACATTCTGAACAAACTGTGAGCCAATATTTTCATATATTACTGGATGCTCTTGTTAGATTATCAATGGACAACATCGTGCAGACATCGGTGACAACAATTCATCCTTATGTGTTGAATAATCCTAGATATTATCTATATTTTCAGGTAATAAGATGTTCATTCTATTAAATTTGAGTATTGCAATATTTTTATCTAAATTTTCTTATTCTTTTAATGTATAGCATTGCATTGGTGCAATAGATGGGATACATATTAAGGTTGTTTTATCAGACAAGGGAAAGCCATTTTATAGTCGCAAGGGATACACCACTTAAAATATTATGGTTGTTTGTGATTTCAATTTGTATTTCACATATTGCATTGGTGGGTGGAAGGATCTACATATGACATCTGCGTTTTCTTAATACCATCCATGATGAGAGTAAGAATTTAAAATGCTCAAGTGGAGGTTAGTTTTGCTTATGAATTAATTTCTATACAAAATTATTATGATAACATGCATGTCATATCTTCATTTTATATGATTGCAGAGCAATTTTATTTATGGACACGGGTTATCCGAATATGAAAAGATTTCTTGCTCCATATAAGAATGTATGGTATCATTTGCAATCTTATGATGTTGAGAGACCAAAAAATTCAAAGGAACTGTTTAATTACTGTCATGCTTCGTTGAGGACAACAATGGAGCGGATAATTGGAGTATGAAAAAATCAATTTGCTCTATTGAAGAAAATGCATTATGGGTATGATTGGGATACGCAAGTGAAATTGGTGATGGTTGCTGCAGCTATTCACAACTTTATTCGCCAATAAAATATAAATAATTTATTTTTCGAAAATATCACCACTCAAGGCGATAATGAAGTTGAAAGAACGACTATAGTTATTACAAGTCCTAATGGTAGTAGTACCAATGAGAGAGAGATGGATGTTGTTCGTGATATAATATGTGAGGAAATATGGGTAAGGAGAGCTTTTATCATGTAATAGTTATGTTCTTATTTGGATGCATTACAAACAATATTTGGACCTTCATAAATACTATTTGTTGGAAACTTGATAGACTATTTCATTTATCATTTTCGCCTTTACTATAGTTTTACACGTTAAAAAAATCCTTCTTCCTTGATTCATGAGTACCAGCTCAAAAAAAAAAAAGTCAGGATGGTATTTTGTAAATATCATTTTAGTCTATTTCGTGTGTTGAGAAAGTAAAAACAACAATACTTTTTTTTACTTTTCATTTTTCAAGAAGTAAGAATCAAACACCCCTTTACTTCAAAAAAAAAAAAAAGATACTTCTACTTCTTGCTGGAAAGAAGTTACTTCTTACTTTGAAGAAGTGGAATCAAACAAGCCCATATTACTTATACTCTGGAACAAGGTACAATTTGCATGGGCACTCTGATACTGCAACACTGAAGCTGGAAAAAGGCATAGCTTTCTTGCTGAATGGCTAATTATGGGTCTTTTGCATCCCTTTAGTAACAACCTCAGTCTCTGGGGTAAACTGAATGAAGGGAATAGGAAGTTCAGCTAGGGCGAACTTCAAATAAGCTATGAGTCCAGTCTTCCATTATCCCTTTCACCCATCCGTAGTTGGAGTTGGTTTCAGTAGTTTTTAACCAAGACTTACAAAGTGGCAACTATTTTGTAGTAGCTGGTCCACAGGCCAGCTTCAGTTATAGCCTGCTATGTTATATATCTGATAGCCCACATCATATCAATTATGATTTATTTTTCATTACTTACATGCAACTTATGCTTGATTTGCATACCAGGAAGACTACTCCAAAAGTGATACGTTTGACTTATATGCGTAGATTCCACAGAAAAAGATTGACTGCACATTTAATACTCTGAAGGATCCATCATGTTATCAACTGAGGAAGCGTAGTATTTGTAGTGCATCTCTGGGAGCGGAATGGGTTATATGCTCTCACAAAGGAATAATGGTTGCGGTCAGGTTTTCTTCATATGGGTTTTGTTGGCAAGAAGGCCTATCTTCTTCACTTTGGGCACTCGATGGGCTTATCCAGGGGCTATAGTGGAGCAGTAACATTTATGAGCTGTAATCCTTTTAACTTTCTTGTACTATGGTATGTATCTTATAATTTACTGAATGTGTTTAATTTCAGCATTATGCTCCTCTGCTTACCAAAAAAAAAGAAAATCTAGTAGGCATTAGAACAAATAGATAGTATAGGCAACTCATTTATAGTATTTAAAATGAAAATAAGAAGATATTACAAGGATTTTTAATGGTAGAGCTAAAGGAAGCTATTGATAGTGGTGGTGATGGATGGCAAGGTAGTGATGTTGATGGAAGAGGGGCTAGTGGCCAAAGGGGGAAATAAGAGGAACAGATGGAAGAAGGGCTATCGGCATTAAGCAACAAGCCAGGATGGGAGAGAGGTTGAGGGAGTAGAGATGAATGGGCTAATGGTGGTTGTAGGCCTTGGTCGGCACTAAAGTGATAGAGGTGCGTGTGAGAGAAAAGGATACACCTAACCAGAGATGGTGAGAAAAGGGAAGTAGTAGTAATCAGATCAAATTGAAAAACTAGAAATTGAGGGCAACAACTATTGTTGGCCTAGTGGGAAGCTTGTCTTAGATGCAAAGAAGAGGGCATGAAGGAAAACATGATGATCACGAGCGAAAAAAAAAATAATCCTTTGAGGATTGGTGATGGTTATTTTCCTACAGGATCAACCACTTTCTATGATCTTAGAATCCTAGGATTCAGCCATCCAAATAATCTACATAATTGATCATGGTTATTTTATCCTTAGGATCCAGAGATCCTGCAAGAAGGTCAATCCCACCATTTCGAAACACGTCCTGAGAAAGGAAACACAGATTGTTACTTACCAAGCTAATCATGTTACTCCACATGCACTATCTATACAATTCAGAGAACATGTTAAATAACAATTGCCACTTGTCTGAGTTGAGCATCCCCTCTTCCCTTCCCTTGATCTCACATATGGAAAATTTAAATAAAGATTTAAAATAAAAATCATCATTTCTTCTTCTAGAAACTAAGGTAGTCTTTAGTAAAACCAGTTTAGGATGGTTCATATTAGATTCAACCAACAAAATATAATATTAATTTGATTAAGAAATTTGAACATGATTGAAGTTCCAATTTTAAACCCAATACAATTCATCATGTTAGACTATTTCAAGTAGAATTGGATTTGGAAGAGTTGGGTTTGTTCTTGAGGTTTTTTGATTTCTTTATGGGTAATTAGTACATCTAGAAAGGTTGAGAACTGCATTGAAAGTGCTGTGTCTGGAAGTTGGCATTGACACTTTGAATCAGTTCTGGAGAGACTACAGGATGAGTGCTCGCTTTAGGAATGTAAAGACTAATGGACTTGTAGGCAAAACCTCTATGTGGTTTGCATTTTCACTCGTGACAGTGAAGCTAGTGTGAGATTTCAATTGAGAAGAGTGAAGGTAAATGTGACAAAGCATTTCTATCGGCTATGCTAGTTGAATCATATAGTGATAGCTTATTTTTTTCTTATTACAATGATTGTTTGCTTTTAGTTTCACCATCATTGCACTCCATTGATCCAAGTAGGACTGGATTCCCTAGCCCTTAAAAGGAGTAGATAATTAAGATCTAAAATACTAAAATGAATGATTAAAGTTTAAGAACCATTTGGATGATTGAGCTGAAAATTTTATGAAATTGGTGAGTTAGCCCAGTATAATCTATAAAATTATTAGATTACAAACTGAGCTAAGCTTATATTCATAAGTACCTAGAAGTGTCTTTAGAGTGGGCCGGTCTGAATCCCGTAGGAAGAAAAAAGATCATTTGAGATACTCTGGATATTTATGAATATAGATCCATATCCAAAATATTAAATCCAAATCCATTAAATTAAATAATTAAGTAGCTATCTAACTCCAATTCAAAATTTTAAATCTGCATGCAAATTTAATCAAGTCAGATTATATTGGTTGAGTTACTCCAACTCGAGTGTGAATTAACTTATTCAATTAAATTGGAATCTAACCTGTATCCAAAATATTAAATCCAAACACTGATTTGGTCGTCAAATTGGCTGGATCATATTAGGTAAGCACGACTTAAATTGTAAGAGAAGTACATGTTTTATAAAATGCTTAAGATTTAAACGTATATCTGATTTATATTGTTTTGTTTACATATAAGTTCCATGTGAACCTCAAATTGTTTAACTTACATCTCATATAATTTGGTCCTCTTGGAACCAATCAAAATGAATACAATCCTGTAAGATCCACATCTGACCTAATTTGAGGCTAAATCTTTATTTAGATCTATGTCCAAGCCATCTGGAGCTTCTCGGAAGCCAAGTTAGCCCATAATTTTACAAATCCAAGCATTTGAACTAACCCTGATACCTCTTTCCCTTTTTATTCTTCTTAAAAGATAATTCCCCTACACAATTTTAAAAGCATTCCTTACAGTAGTGTGGTTGTTTCTTCCTCCTTCACAGCAACTCCTTTGCTCACAATCTCATCACACGTGTGCTTATCTTCATACAACGCTACCTTGAATATTGCAATATTAATACAACCATCAGCCACGGTGTACATCAAGTTAATTTGAAAATTTATTTGACATGGAAGGGGCAGGTCATTGATTTGAGAGACTTGATCCCCAAAGGAGGAACCACAGTCATTCTCCACAACAGGGAAGAAAGAAGACTAACATCTGCAAAGCTTACTTTGTTGCACTCTCTCAGAAGAAGTGCACAGATTGTTCATCAAACAAGATTCTACAAGAAAATTTTGAAGTCAATCTCTCTTTCGAAATACATGAAAATTTCAAGAATTTATCTAATGAGTTACTCGCAACTCAGAAATCATTATCTGCCGAAGAGATGTTATTTTGGGCAGTGAATGGCCTTGGATCTGTCTGAAAATTTCACAACATTGCCACATAAAGCATACAAAAACACTTCATGATAATGGTTCAACACAGAATTCAACCTTTAATCTTGTACCCTATATAAACTGAAAATCAGTTCTGTAAGAAATACAGCATTATAATTCTTTAGGACTGATACAAACCTCACGGTAAATACAAATCACAATGATGTCTGACATTGACATAACAGCATCAATAAGGTTGTGTTAAAAGAACTTTAAACCAACGCTGCTCATATGAAGTCTGACAGCTATCAGTAGCAAATCGGCAAAAAATACTCAAGTCAAAAAGAAGCACCCATGTTAGTTCTCATGGGCAAACTTTATAACAAATATGTTGACAAAAATAAATGGAGCATGTTTACTATACATGAAGCAAATAACTAATGTGCACTGCTCTCACTGGAATTGGAGCTGGCACTAAAGAATAAACTTCAGATATTATCTTGTGGGAGAACCAACTTAGTGCATGTTTTAATGCGCTGTTAAATTTGGTGTCTCATATCAATAGATCCAACCACTCATGCATCGATTGTCGGATAGAAACCCAATCCATTGGAATTGGCATTTGAATACAATAGTGATGATTGTTCTCCCGAATGAGCTGACTTCCTGGATCTGGGATTCTTAGGAGAAGCAGCATATGATGTGCTGTAATCATTACTAGCATAGAACGATGAAGGAAGCCCATGGATCTTTGGCAGACCAGTTCCATCAGTGTCTAGAGTATAACCCTTCTCAACAGTTTCAGCTTCAATTGGTATCTCATCCAGTGTCTATTCACCAAAGAATGAAATAAATACAAAGTACAGATGCAAAAAGTGATGATACATTAATGTTCCAGCTTTTAGAAGAAACTCTGACCCTGTAAGCTTGTTGCAAAACTCTGAGTGTCTCCCGGATCCGTTCCTTTAGCAGTTACATCATCAGGTTCTCTTAACATGTCTTCAAAGAGGTTTTCCCTACATTGACAAAGCTGCCATTACAAAGATTCTTTCCTTTTTTTTTTTTTGCAGTTCACAACCATAACCTAATGATGGATGTTAATTTTCCAGTTGAAGCCCAGTAAAGCTTCAAAGAAAACATGTGGACTTTGAAGTCTAGTGGAATTATTGAGATTTGAAATAAATGGAATGGGCTTGGCTACCCAGTTTCAGGAGTGATCAGCCACTATACCTGTAAAGTTTCCTAATAAAAACATTATGCAGCTCTCGCTTTGTATGATTAACCTGGACAAGAGTGGCAAAGGGATCAGTTGTGTCACAACTATTAATTATACTATCTGGGGTTTCCACTGTCACCACTTTTTTTCTAAATGCAATATTCTCCACCACAAGAAACCATACACATATTATGCAAGGAGCAGATAGTGAAATACCAAACTAAATCCATTCAAATGTGAAGTCTATATCAATCATTCATTAAAACACTTGCACGTCATCAATATTAGAAATATATTAGCATGAATTACACATTTACATAGAAAGAGGAAAAGAAACACAAATCAACATGGACACATAACAGTGATTGACACATAAATGGATTGGAATAATGATAATAAATCAGCACAAGCCACAATAACATGTCATACAAGATAATCAGGAATGATAATTGGGATGTATTTCACACAATTTCATGTTTGTGAGAAAAACAGAGGAGCAGAATCGTTTTACCAAACTGGGGAAACATGGATCTAATGTCTCAAAGTGCACATGGCAACACCTAGTATATATGTAAACATTCAAGTATCACCTCTCAGAGTGCACATGCATGCGAATGCAATGAGCTATGAACTCCCAGTTACTAAAACTCCAGCTATCGCCATATTTTAGCAACAGGAATAATAGTAATAATGATACTTCATGATTAAGTTCTCCAGGTTGTTGTATATTAAATCTATGATCAACAACATTAGGTGCAACTATCATGGCATTTTATCAGTAGTTCTCCAATGCAACTATTATTATGGTTCCATCCAGCATTGCAAGTACTGAACCACACCATGAGATACAGGGCTTACTGGTACTATACAGGAGCTCTGTGCCTCCATACCAACACATGATACTATTTGCCATGCCAACTCCAACTGTTTAACATGTGCCCGTAAGGGGGCAAACCATACCTACCATGCCATACTGGTAAGGTACCAGTACAGGGCTTAGTACCAAAATTTAAAACATAGGTTACATCAATATTTTGTTAAAAGTGCAAACAGTTATGTGGTAATGAGAGCCAAAAAAAAAGTGCAAAAAATATAAATATATATTAAAATTCAAGACTTGATGAGAGTGGAATTGCATCTTCTAGTCAAAACTAACCTTAAACTCCTGCACTTAATTCTTAATGGTAATAAAAGAACAAGGACAGTAAATCCATGTGGTTATTTAAGAGCTTAAAACATTTATATATTCTCCTTTCAGATGAAGTTTAAACTTTGCTTATATATCAGACAATCTGAATCATGAGGCAACTATGCCAGCCCTGAAACAAAAGGTGATTTCTCTAACTCAACAGAACACATGGACCTGCTGGAAAAAAACCAAACAGATTAATAAATTCTTCATAGCTTGAATAAGTCCATTTACCAGGAAGTGCATAATTGCCTTTGGTACAGAGTCCTCAATATTTTTTCTGACAATATCATAATACGACTTCAATAACAATTTTGTGATCGCTATCTCCAAAGCCTCCTGCTCCGTCTGATTTTCTGAGGCTTTAAGATGATTGGTGGCTGAGCAATAACAAATGTTACAAACCGGATGCATATAACAAATAACAAAGTGGAATGGTAGTTAGATAACTTGCAAGAACACTTACCTCCCTTAACTGGATCGTTGAGAGGGAATGTTCAATGGAGTGAGAAGGTGTATTGTAAGACTTGTTCAGCGAACTCTCTGTTGCAGGTGCACGATCCTCACTAGAGCCAAAAATTGATGAGATGCCCCAGCTTGATCCGGTTGTACCTCCTGCAATCACAAATCGGGTGGTATCAAAGAAGTTTGTAAGGTAGTTGCAATATGTGATACTCCAGACATTCCATCGTGGCAGCTATGAGGAGGCTAATGTAACTAAAACTGACCAGATAGCAAGTTCATGTGACTATGATAAGAAAGCGAAACTTCCTTCTCGATAGTTAAGATTAGTTCTAGAGGAAGATATGCTACATTAAGCTCCTGATAACTTTTCCCTCGGAAACAAGATATCCAACTGTTGCTTATACATTTGTCAATATGCAAATAATCAAAGCCATTGAAGAGCTGGACAACTCTTTCCTTGCTGTAGATTAAATCTAAATTTTGCTTACCAGATGAACCTGGCCTTTCAGAATCCATAGAAGGGCGAACTACCTGGTCATCACCCAGCAAAGGCAGAAGATGAAAAACCAAGTCATTGGATGTCACATAGAACAAATTTGAATATCTAATATGATATCAAATATTAATAATAGCAGCACAGGAAATAACAAAAGCTGACCTGAAGGGGATCAGAAACAACTCCATTTGCACCGGATCTGGCAAAGATAGCTCGAGATTTGAGACTCTTTTCAGATGCTTGCGGCTTATCAGAATCTTTTCCATCCTGTGACAAAGCATATAATGTTGTTCTGAGATAAAGCCAAAAACATACAAGGGAATGAAACAGTAGATTTCATGAAAAAGCTTAAGTTCTGGAGCAAATATAAATAATGGTTAACAAAACAACCTAAGGTAACTTCTTCTTCTTCTTCGCTATAAAACATAAGGCATAAATAGATGCTAAAACTCAACTGTTATGTGTAAAAGTCAAGTTTCACTACCATCAATCCTTTGACACATCCAACATGAAACCTTCATTTCATTTTTCTTTCTTCTTATGAATTAGTATCCGATGATTGTCTCCAAACATATAATGTTAGGGAAATCTCAAGGAAAAAATTTAGAAAATCATAAAGATATCATAAACTTTTGGCATATCTGATACCACAATCATTTATCCGTTGACCATAGATACATCTGTTTGTATATAGCAAAAAATTGTTGCCAAGTAATAATAAGTTCATAACCTCTTTCAATCAAATGATCATAACCTCTTTAACAATCTATTAGCCTATTTTACAAGTACACATGGAATTATCTTACAATCAGAAGATAGATGTTCAGATGCAGATGGATTACAATAATTCATGGCGTTTATGTTTTTGGACTTACCTAAGAAGAATGTCTCAACAGAATTATCAGAACTAATAGTACTGTTCATAAAGATAGTTTGTAGAAACAAAAGTCATGGTTAAAAAGGATCGAAAGAAAGACTAAAATTAAAGTATCCAAAAACAAAGCATTTTCCACAAAAAGGTTTTGAAAATTGTTTGTCAAAAACATGCTATCCATTCTCAGGTTTGAAGATGTAGTTTAAATCTTATCTTGCAACCATGAAATCAAAAGATATAATAAGATTTAAAATGAAACTTACAAGAGACAATAGAACCAAAGAGCAATAAAATGACAGGATGAATCTTGCATTAGAAAGAGGAATCACATGCCCAGCAGGCCAACCATGCCTGTTGCTCTTCCGACAAAGGCCTGTTGGTCTTTTTGGCTTAGCAGCATGAAAATTGCATGAAACAGCTAGGCACGATATCAGAGGATCAAGGTAGCCAAGACATTAAAAAAAATGGGTCAAAAAATGTTATATAACCTATATCAGACCAAGGCTTTGTGCCTAGGATATATGTATGTATGTATGTATGCATGTATGTATAGACGCGCACGCACGTACGCACACCTTGGTTTGACTTAGAAGGCCAACATATGTTATAGATTGTTATGGTTGGTTTGCCACTTTACATTTGCTCAAAAGATCTGTACTTCTACTAAAAGCAGCAATGTGGAATCTATAAATCCTCAAACAAGTAGCTGGTCCAACAATATCATTATATATTCCCAAATTAAGTTTTATGAAGGGACAAGAAAAGAAAGAAAAATAACAAGACCATTATAGAGTCAACATACAGTTAAGTCAAGCCTGTTACTTAAAATAGCTTTTAAAATCTATGCTTATCCATCAGTTTCAGCCTTGTTCAGAATAAGTCATAGATCCAGCATTAATAATAAAACAACACTAAAACAAACCATAGGCAAGAATTAAATGTGATTGGAGATATTCAAAACACAAGTTACCATCTCTGTCATTCCAGCTCCAAGTATAAACACCAGAAATTCGGTTAAGATCCAAGATTTGTCATACTCAAAAACATAAATATTACCTTAGATCTGGGCACTGATGCTGATAACCTAGAAGATTTAACTTGCTGCTGTGCAATCTCTACAGCCTTACTGCCACCAATAAATTGGATGTGAAGTGTTTATATAATCCATCTGCAAAATCAAGTACTCAAATCAATGATAGCAAAAGCAGATCGATGAGAATGCATATGGCTGTAATCCAATAAGAGAACAGATATACTACAGGAAAAGCATAAAAAGTAAGAATACAGCATAAAATAGCATAAGATACCAACCAATTTTTCTCGCAGCTATCAACCAGGTAAGGCCAAGGCTGGCAATTTATCATTTTCTACATCTAAGAAAACATTTCATTGGTGATGAAAGAGGAAATGCAAGCTATTTGATCATTTAAGCTTGAAAGTATGCACATGTGAAGTGCTGGTGCATATTGCACTTTAAAGTATGATGCTGTCCTTTATTTCAGGGATGGGAGGGTACAGCCTTTAGTAACATAAAATGCCACGGGGCTTTCAATAATTCACAACATCAGTTGTTGAGACAGTTCAACAAGCCTCTTCACAACAAAACCCAGTGAATTTCTAAAAATTCACATATGAAAAGTAATTCAAAGCAGAAGTAGAGTTCATATATTCCTAATGACTGCAGCCCAGGTATCATTATATACGGACCATGAATGCCATGGTTCCATGACAAGAATATGGTTTTGAAATTACTATAAACAAATCTAATCACTTTTATATATTATATGTAAATATAAACATATAATAGGTCCCTGGAAATAACCAAATCTAGAGACATTCACTTCCTAAAATGTGAAAAATATCTTGCATTTGATGTTTTATATTTAGGAGAGATTCAGAAACAGTTTTTTAATAAATTCTACTGAACAGGGCTCAATGATTATGACAATTATCTGTAAAAACTCTTTAACAAAGATGTGGAGAGAGAGATGACAAGACACATTAGGTTAGCATGGCTTAACTATATACGACCGGTTATGGATGACATACCAAATCAACAGACATAAGATAACATTTGCACATCGTAGATTGTCTACATATTAGAGTATTCAAAAATCAAGAGGATAAAAAAGGTCATCTAATGAATAACATGCTTAGCTAACCATAATAATATCTCAAGCAAATCTTTATAAACTTGTACTGCAGATACCAATTTGCTCAATATCTGGACAAACACGTCTCTACTAGATGATATTACTACACGTTCGAGCAAATACTTGTCGATGCAGACTTCAGCACCTTCAACAGTCATTGTTCACACATGCTGCTTGTAACCTAAAAGTGCATGAACTTCTCTGTGGTGGTCTTCTGCCAAAGCTTAAGGTCACTCAGAACAGTATCTACCCCAGCACTTACCTACCGAAAATGGGAGCAGGTATGGCAGTTGAATTGGGTGGAAGCAATCTTATCAAGGTTGAAATCAAGTCGTGAATCATAGATAGGGTTAGATCAAATAACGGATTAGATCACACAGACTGCAAGATTCTTTTTTCAATTCCTTCCAAAAACTTTTGAGATACATGAGAAATGAAAAATTGAAATATGAGCCAACAGAAAAGGACATGGTTAACCCCAAGTCTGGATGAGAAATGTCTACGGCTTCACATACACTGACAACTAGCCATGAAAATATGTTATGAATGGAACCTAATTAATATGCATTAATGTTACTCTACTTAGACATGGCCATAAATAGGAATTCTTGGCAAATGAGAAGCCATAAAGTGGACACAAATAGCTGGGATAAGGCTGGATGGTTATGGAGATTTGAAAACCAACTGTACTGCAGTAAGATACTCCCTGTACTGAGGCATATTGAAGGCGTACTAAATGGTACCCAACTGCAGAATTTCAATTCTTGCATAAACCATGAGCAGAAATAGGGGTATACCACAGTACACACCTTACAGAGATGTCACCAGTATACCCTTGCCATGGTATTTCAAACCTTGCTATATATAGGAGATACACATAATAAAAGGAATAAATATAAAAAACTAGCTTTCAGCATTATGAGCCAATATATGACATATGTAACAAAACAAACACTCTGCCTGGTTATTGAAGATGTTTATATACCATGTATCATTTCAATTATCCTCTTAGTTATAATGTTTTAGAAGAATAAATTTTATCATATGGTTGTAAAAATATGACAATTTGCTTATTATTAACTCAATAAACTTTTACAACAAGCTGGCTTGCTGATTTTACTACTCAAGACTTATCTGTAATTTTAAAAGTAATACAGTCAGATAATTTATAGTAAAATACATCTCCACATGATTTAATATATAAATACTGTGATCAAGTTGGCACTATGATTTACGGGGTTGTATAATCCAAAATGCAGATCTAGATCCTATGATCCTAAACAATCTTGATCCATGGATGAGATAAAGATCAGTTAGGGAAAATTTAATCTAGAATATAAGATTTAGGTTGTAATCACAAGTTTTTAAGTTTTAACAATAATGAATGTGGGTATGAAAAAAAAGTTCTCTCTCAAAAAAAGGAAAAAAGAAAATAAGGAAATGTATAGAAAGCAGCTCCAAGGACAAGTTACTGTAGCAAGTATAACACCCTAAGTAAATGTTTAGGGCTACTAAGCTCCAGCATGCTAGACACATGTTCATCATTTCCTTAACACTCATATTATGATGACTCCCATCAATGTTGTGACCTACACAACCTCTTTATATAGAAACAAGGCCTCAAGAGATCCCATGACTAACATCACAACTTCAAGCCACCATTTTTGAACTAAAGTTGGAAGGAATTTTTATAGGAGATAGAATGAATCATACTAAGACACTATGCTAACTAGAATGCTCTTAACATGAAATGCATATTCACAATGTTTATCAAATAAGTTGCAATTTATACAAAAACTTTAGTTTACAGGACATTTCTTGGTAGCTGATATTTTAAATACATGGAATTATGAATAGTAATTTCAAGTTATGAATCTTATCCTTTTTTGCATACCAAACAAAATCAAAGTGAACTCTCACAAGAGATGTGTTTAAACCAAAAATGCTTCATTACAAATTGGAATAAGGTCAAAGCATGTATCCACTCTTATGACATCATGCTTCAACTCAGCATACCATAAAATTGACTAGTCCAAGCAAACCATTCCAATACTTCATTTCAGCCATATATTGAAATACTAGAAGAGAGTATGGGCCCTATTACATCAGTACCAAGTTCACATGCAACATAATGCCATGTATTGCTTTCAAAAATAGGATGGTTTATCATCATTGGTTGAGAGAATATACTTGGGTGAAGAAACAACATTCAAGTTTTTTTTCTATTTTTCTCATGTCCGGTTATAAGGTATAGAAATTAATAGTTAAACAAGTTTCAAATAAATTGTTGTCTTGGCTTCAGTCGTCTGAGTCAACATCAAGAATCAGAAGCAAGGCTTTATGTCCTAGCGGGATGGGGACCATCCCGGCCTTCCTGTCCCATTCTTGTGAGAAAATAAGACAGATGGGGTCAGGACTCCGAAACCCATACATATGGGGAGAGAAGAAGAAAGAGGAAATAAAGGAAGAAAGATGTAAGGTAAAAAGTGAGGAAAGAAGAAGAACAAGAATGAAAGGAAGAAAGGAAGGGATAAGAAAAGAAGAAAAAGAAAGGAAAGAAATGAAGGTAGAAGAAAAGAAAAAAAGAAGGAAAAGAAAGAAAGAAAAGAAAGAAAGGAAAGAAAGAAGGAAGAGAGATGGAAGATATATACCAGGATGACCGACCGGGACAATTAACGTGATGAGATGGGATAGCAGGACGTCCCGTTCCATAAAGATATCAGGACACCACCGTCCCACAGGATTTAAAACCTTGATCAAAAAGCTTTGCATCATGACACCAAATTGTTGGGACTTGTAAATGTGGAAGCAGTCAGTCATTCAGTAATACATCAGCTGGTGCCAATAGTTAAAACCTTGATCACATGGTAAATAAATGCTGAATTAAGGAATGCATATTAGCAGTCAGCATACAAAAATTGAGGAAAATTGAGAGACAGTGGATGTAAAAAAGATGCAGCACAGATTAGTGTCGAATGATGATGAATGTGAGCTTTCTTGGCTCGATTCTCTTTCATGAAATTTGCAGAAAATATCCACCATGCACAACAGTAATGGAATGGAAATACTATCTCCTCTATACCTCCATCTCAATAATGTGGGTTATCATTGTCTCTGCAGGCTGAAGGCCCTCTCGTAAGAAATTCCCAATTACCTCATCCATGGACTTTCGAAGGACAGGAAACCGCTGAAGTTCACTAGCTAAGCAACGATGGCTCATCTACAACAAAGTTGAAGAAGGCAAAAGAATAATTCAGTACCGAGTTTAAATTATTAGACTTTTTATTATATTCTAGATTTAGAATGAGTCTTTACCTTAATCAATTCATCATAAATAAATTTTGCGCATTGCAGGCTTGGATCTAACAGACGACCTATTTGCCTCCGTACAAGAAGCTCAAATGGCACCTAAATATTGTTAAAATGAACAACTGTAAGCATTCAAACAAGAGCACAAAAACTGAATGTAAAGTTTAATTTCTTCACATCCAACAAGCATGACATCAATTGACAACTATCACCTCAGGTACAAACAATGCACTTTTAGGACCAGTTGCATTTTGAATAGCCATGCGGATATCTTCATCTGTTACGTCTTCACAAGGATCAACTTCCTACAAAAGAAACCAGCGAGTCACAAATGATATTTAACATAACAGAAGAAAGCTCCAAAGTGAAACAATCAAGACAAAAGCGCATTTAAATACAAATTCAATAATATTATCTGTTAACTGCTCTAAGGGAAAGGCAATTTCAAGATAGTAGCAAACAACTCTAAAAAGAAAATTAATGGAAGTTTAAAATATATTCAACAGATAATATTTCAAACTCAGCATGTAGAAGTAGTTATGTAAACCTCCAAACTCTTCACAAAGATGGACTGAAAAATATAGTGTATTCGTGCTCCACCAGAAAGTTCAGCAGTAGATAATTCCTCATTTTCCCTTCCAATGTTGACGAAAAAGCTGCAAAAAACAATCAGTACAAGTTGCAAGAATGTAAGTAATATATAAAAACTCAATATGGTGCAATGGAAGTACAATAAATTCAAGCGTTATCAAGTAGACCACCCCCCCCCCCCCCCCTTTTTCCATTTTCTTTCCTTCGGTGCAAGTTCGCACCAACAGATTCATTGTACATCAAGTTTGCAAGATAATTGATGATTTAGATAAAAGTTTCACAATCAGGTCAATGGGAAATTTAAGAACATTTATGTCAAGTGAATAGTGAAAAACAGCATGATCTTGTGATTGTGATAAGAAGACAAAACCTTCATGAGGAAATCAGCAAAATTTATTATTACCTTCACAATATTTTGTAAGAATGTTCAAGAGTTTGACTCCCTGACCAGCCTGCAGTAAAATTCAAGCAGAAAATAAATAATAATATGATTAAAAAAATAAAATATCAAAGCCTTACTGTTAATGCATACAAGCACCATTGAGAGCTGAAAAAGGTGATTGCAAAAACTGACAGGAGCAGGTTGCCTTAAAAGTTTACACTTGGCGAGAAAATAAAACAATATGTGAAATTACAATATAGTACAATAAGTTGTTGAAAATATTGATTTTTTAAACAAAACATGTTAATGCTAAAGTGAGAGTATTCTTGGCAGGTGGTGTTTAGCATTTTTGGCTATGGAAAAAGGCAAGGTCTGCCACACCAATCATACCATACCATACTGGTAAGGTAGCGCTATCGTACCGAGGTTTAGTTCAGTATATGAGGCAAACAGATCCAAACTGAGCGGAATTGTCCCGTAATACCAGTATTGACCCAGTTTTGGCTGGTACCCTGGCTGAGAATGAGAAAAAGTGTTGGAAGTCTGTCTTGGTATGGGATGTGTACCAACCGTACTGTACAAACCAATAATAACTGGTACAATTCTCGGTACCGATTTTGCGAACCTTAATTAAAGGCATGCCAAGCAAATGCTCTAATATATCTAAAACACTAATTTAACAAATGAAATCAACTGCTCAAAATCTTCTGACATCTGTAGATAATTGTTGTAGAAATCACTATTCTTTATATTATTTAGGTCAATATTTTAGCTTGTTTAATCCTTTACGCATGCAAAGAATTAACTCTCCCTCTCTCTCTCTCTCTCTCTCTCATGGTGCATTAGCAGTATTTTTGGACATGTCAAAAGTTGATATTTAGATCAGTTACTTACCTCTTGTCTAAATAACAAAATGCCAGCATTGTGCAATTGTCGGCATGGGTGTTGATATTCAAGCAACATTTTATGCATTCTTGAAATATATGGATTGATAGCTAAGAATTTATTCTGTTCAAAGCATAATCTTCTTAGACCACCAACCATAACAAATGGATATTCACAATGACAAAAGGGTATAGAACTGGATGATCTGAAAAATGGAGCATCTTTTGAAGACTCTAAAAAAAGGCGCTCATGAACCAAAGCTACAAAACTTCACATTCATCATAGGACACCATTTGCTGGAGGATAATTTCACCAAAATCAGTTTATAGAAACCACAGTCACTGGTTCTGGTCTTCAGTTAATAGATTTTGTATTTTTTAATACATCAGGTCCTTGGTGAGTTCTTTCAACTGTCTTGAGATTAAAAGATCTTAGGAGTAATTGGAGGGTTGGATGAGGCAACAACGTGGGAATAGTTGCTTGAATTGTCACATCAGCCTTGTTTGTTTGTTGGGGCCACCTTAAATAAAGAGAAAGAAAGAGGGGTAAGGCGTCCATACCTACATGTCTCCTTTTCTCTCAAAGAGGCTGGCCACTTGGTTAAGGGTATTTTAGAGATTGTGAACATTATTTTTTTAGGACTTCTTCAAAGGGGTTCTAAGATATCTAATGAACATCAATGAAGGTCGCATAACAAGCATCTTCATCCAGTCCCCCATGATTTCTAGTCAATAATTGTACAATATGATAAAATCCACACAAGGAGACATTGATAAAGCATGTGCCTTTACCTTCCCAAAGAACAAATGGAAGCAATTCTCATCGTTTTGAAAGTTGGGGCACAATGGTAAATTTCAATCTGAGCATTAGGGTCAAGCCTTTCATAAGAATGTATGACTTTGCTATCACATCCTAGCACGTGCATCTACCAATATCATTATATGATTTAGGGATGACTAGATAAAACCATCATACTGTGTTCATCATCAAGGTTTTAGATCTTTACATATTCTAAGAGCATTTGCCTATATAAAAAGTATCATGAGCATGCATCATAATAACAACCAGAAGCATATACCTTTGATTCTGCGACATCACCATAAGCAGCATGCTCCTTTGCTACAGCCACCAATTGAGTATTTATGCGAGATTTCAATGCTGGAAGGACAACCTTGATATGTTGCACTAAAATCTGCAGAAATAACAAGTGTCATTAGGAATTACCTATGACTAATTAACCAAACTAAGTTAATGATGTAAGACCAAAATTGTTTTAAGGAGTTAAGAAAGATAACAAAATTTTGGAGAAGAGATGCCAAAAGATGGGAAAGCCTTGCTGGTCATGGCCAATAAGAAGAACTTAATTCATAGCAGTAATAGTCATTTGGTTAAGGCTAAATGATAAAGGTCATTTGCAATATTGACCTGATTCAGTTTCTTGGCTAACTGAGGAATCCCACAGCAATGAGAGAGACCATGATATACCTACAAACAGCACAAGGACATCATGTGTGCTTGAAAAGATATGATAATTAAGAAAAAAAGCAAAGAATGTTTCCGGAAAAATACAGGCTGATTGCGGAAGAAGCTCTCTTCAAAGGCCAATGCATCTTTGATACTATGGTTGAGGTTAATATCCTGCATCATTGAACAATAAATAAATTGGAGAATCACAAAAAGATGAGTATGCACATCTATAATTGACTAGATGGGAGCTTTTTTTATTTCAAAAAAAAGGGCCGCTGATCAACTTATCACTTCTGATTACTATAGGTGTCAGAAGATCCAGTAACATGATTTGTCTTAGGTGTCAAATCAGCATAAGTATTTTGGGCATCTTCAAAACACAATATGAAACTCAATATAAGGGAACAGCTTAGATGCCCAAAGATCTATCCATCAAGAATAAAAACTATTTAGTTTAAAAATTATAAATGGATAACTAGGATTGATTTTGAAATCCTTTTGTTTGTGTCAACGAATATTTAGACACATAAAAGTTCTTTCCAATTAAATGAAGAATATGAATGCATTTTGGAACACATATCACTTGCGAAAACATTGATGGTGGTTAACCCCAAGAAACATTGTTGGCAAATTAGGCATAGTAAAAAGTCAAAACTCATATTTGCAGTTGAACAATTTTTAAGCATTTCAGTCTCAAGTTACAACTTATCTTCAAATGATTATATACTTACTAGCTAAGTTGCATTGTTTCACTTGTTTTATTCCTTCCAGAAATAGTACATGATAAATAGTCTAAAAACTGTTCATATGTAATTATGAATGTTTACAGAAATCTACTGAGAAAATACAACAGAAGATTAGTCTTTTTAGCCCTTTTTAATTGGAATAAAGGACATACCTGTTGACTACGGTTCACCACACCCACATAACCAAGTCTGAGAGGGATCACATTTCCCAGTAAAAGTTACGGCATCAGTACCTCTATCCATTATATCCAGCTGAAAACCCCAAAGCAAAAGTTATCATGTCTCATCCAAGATTAGTTACAACAATCTTTGAATGTAAACTATAAAAACAAACAAATAAGACCTTTGTGATGACACCAATAGTCCGAGAACCTGTACCCACCCAAAAAAAAAAAGAAGCAGCAGTTATTCTAGTATTTTATCACAGCTGCTATATTATTTATTGATTACATGATTAAAGTCCAAACTTGATGTTTAAATTACCAACAAGCTAAATGCTTTTTTGGAAAACTTACCATCTGGATCAGCAAGTCTAGCCATCTGAAGTGCATCAGAATTTGCTAAATCTGCATTTGCTGGTGAAACTGCTAATATTATGCAAGTCCTATGTTTGATGTATGATAAGATCATCGTTCTAATTCTTGCCTCAATGTCACTGGGTTGATCACCAACTGGTACTTTAGTTATTCCAGGTAAATCTACCAAAGTAATATTCAGAACATTTGGAGAAAAAATTTTCAAACGAATTTGTTTGTCAGAAACTCCCTTGTTCCCTCCTGCCTCCCTGTCTGTTTCAGCCTACAATTGATGGAGTATGTCCACGAGTTAGTACAAAATAGGCATAACTGCCATGATGAATTATTAGAGAATACCCAGTTAAAAATGATTATAATGATGCGACTGCAAATACCATTTTCTGCATAGTGAATTTCAAGTACTAATAGAATCAGAAGTACTGTTCAAATAAGGAATAACGAATGACATAAAAGGATCCAGTTAAAGAGTCATTTTTTCAATACTTGAAGACAGCATCTCATAGCTAGGCAAGAAGGATGTTAACTAAGATAAACATGAGTTTACCATCAAAACTACTAATTCAACAGCATTTAACAAAGTAATCATATGTGAGAAACAATTTTTCAGGTAAACAAATCCATATCAGGGATAGCTAAATCTGCATTTTATCCCATGATATTGCAAATAACTCTCTCTACCTTGTGATGCTTGGAAGATTTTTAAGATATACTAAAAAAAATACCGAAGAAGACAAATTGCCTTCACATACACCTGGATTCAATCTAGTGATTCTTCTGTTTGAGCAACTAAACATGGTGTAGCTAAAAGAACCTGCTAGCAAAACCAAAACAGCAACTGAATATTTTATCCACATAAATATCTGACAGAAAGTATTGTAGTTTCTTGCTACCTCAAGGAACATAGTTCTATCGTTCACTGAAAAATCAACTTTTTATCAACAGTTGACAACTGATTAAAAAAATAAACTGAGAAATAGTGAAAAACTGCTCCTAGGTCCTAACAAGATCCATGCCTATGGCATTCCGTATACTTTGAAAACCCCTATCCACTAAAATCTCTCCCATAATCACCAGAACAAGTAAACATACTCTAATGCAGAGAACAAGCTGTTATACCCTTAAAAATACTTCCAATCAGCTAAGTCAACTACTCTTAAGAAGAGGAAGAAAATCTATCAATCCAAGAACCCTAAAACAAAGAAGTTTAAACCCTAATCACCTGAATCTCGCGCCGGATTTCGGAGAAGTCGTAGAACCTCTTCCCGGGCAAGTGGAGGAACTCCCCCCACTCGTCCATTCCCTCCACCGCCTCCTGCCGCCGGGGGCAGTGCACCAGCTGGAGCACGAGCGGCCTCCTGGTGCAAATATCGGAGCCTCGGGAAGAAAATCACGGCCAACGAGCGCCTCCAGCACGCTCGACTTCCCGCTGCTCTGGCTTCCAACCACCGCCACCTGCGGCAGATCGATGGTGGAGGAGCTCCCAAGCTGGGCGAAGATATCCTGGAGCTTGTTCACGATCGGGATCACCGAGCTCCCGATCGCCCCAGCCGCTGCCGCCGCTGGTGATGGGGCAGCCGCCGCCGCATCCTCCGCCATCTGATCCTCCTCCAACGACGAAATCGAGGGTTTAGAGCGGATCGAAGGAGTGTTTCCTCGCAAAAACCCGATTAGGGTTTCGGATAGGCGAACGAGAGTCGGGAGGAGAGCAGCGAAGAAGGCGGAGATGCGGAGAGGTGGAGAAATTTCGGAACTCGGGGGGATCTTTAATTGGTGGGTTAAATGACGAAAACAGACTCAGTATCTCGAGTTATTTACAGTGCTGATAGGCTTAGAATAAGGGGAGAGGAAGGGCAGGATATGGGAATTCGATTTCCATGACGGGGATCTCGTCGAGAACAGTACGTAGCCGATTATTTGCGGACGCCGGGGGATAATATTCACAGAGAAGTTTGTATACAGGTAAATGACTGCCGTTCGAATAGGGCGTCGTAGTGCTGACTTGGGGCGACGTCCGTGTGGGCGGACGAGATGGATTTCTGTGGATGATTGGACGGTTAATATTGTTTCCGCACAGGGACTATATGCGAGTCCTTGGAATATCGTATTGTGGTGGACTTGTTGCTCAACAATTGGTCCCGGTTCAAGTTGGTTCGCCGTAGAGGTCCAGGGTCGGCAGCGAGGCGCTCCTGAGGGGACCCACACTTAAACTCTATTTGATGACACAGTGGAGCAACGGTAGGACCCACGCGGAAAGGAGCAGAGGAGGTCCGGTGGTTTGTCTGCAAGCACCGTTCAACGCCACAGGGCGCCGAGTTGGTCGGTTGGTCCTGGTCTTCCACAAGTCAAGGAGGTGAGCTCTCATCCGCGGAGCGTTTATTGAGCGCAAACCTTAACCTGGAAATTTGATCAAAGTCAAATTCTCCAAGTCTAAGCTTAAGTCCGTGTTTGGGGATGTATTTATAATCATAAAAATAATTTTAGATCTAAAATAAATTTAAATATTTAACTATAATTCAAAATAATTCTGATTCGCGTTTCCTCAAAATGTAGTTTACATAAAATTGGCCTCCTCTCATTTTCATATACACGATACAGCAAGCTAAATATTATATTATAAAAATTAATATATTTTTTTCTCTTTTATCTATCAAGTATTTTTTTTCAAATTAATCTCATCTCATCTCCATCCACATTCCCCACTAATCTCTTCTCATCTCATTTTTTTTCGATTTTCAGTCTCCTCTCATCTCCATCTACGTCACTTCCAAGATTATTAATATGTTCTTATCTCGATCCACATTCTTTTATCCGACATTCTTTCTTCTCATCTCCGTCTATTTTTTCGATTAATCTCTTCTCATCTCCATCTACGTTTCTGTTGTTGATTCCGACTGAAGTCAAGAGGTGAGCGACTGGGCCTTGATGTTTCTGTTGCTGTTGATTCCGACTGAAATCAAGAGGTGAGCGACTGGGCCTTGCACAGAGATGCTGGAGCGACCTGCAAGATTTTTTTCCATCTAGAATTATTAATCTTATCAGGATTTTTCTTCTTTATATCAATCTCCTCTCATCTCCATCCATATCATATTTTTTACGGACTTTCTTGTGTATCAAAACTCTTTTTTTGATTAATCCCATATTCAATGATATAAAAATAATTTCTTTCATCCTCGTTTAATGACACAAAAATAATTTCGAAAGAAATAAGAAAGTCATTTTAGAATAGCAAATTTTATATCCAAATAATTTTAGAATCATTTTTATCCTTTTCCTTTTTGATCATTTTGTCATGCAAAAGTAGCTTTTGAATCTGTTAATCAAACATACAATAGATTATTTCTACAACTTCAGAATAGTTTTAGAATAGTGATAGCCAAACAAAAAACTGCTTTACCTTAAAGCAGCTTTTGATATCAAAACCCAATTTTTATTAAAAATTGATTTTTGATCAAAAGCTACGGCATCCCAAACAGATCCTAAACCTCATAAGTCAGGCTGGGGTGATAATTTTTGAGTTCAAAGCATCTCTTTACCACATTGTTTTATTGTTATTTAAAAATAATAATAATAAAAACTTACAATTGTTTGAACCATCAGGGAAGAAATATTTGAAGTTAGTCACTTCTTTTTTTTTGGTGTGAAGTATAAGTATTAATAAGAACTTAAAGAAGTATACAAGAAGAATAAACAAAGCAGTGGATCAAGACAGGGGGTCAAAGACATCTGTTTGCCCCAAAACAACAAAGAGACCCATAGAAAATCATGAACAGGATAAGGCTGTACAAATACAAAGTTCCCTATAACATCATAACTTAGGTAACCAGAGTCAAACCCAAAAGAGAGAGGAGAGGAAACAAAAAGTTGTAGAACAAGCCAGCCAAGCACTTGAAATTTCGTTGTATGAACACCTTGTAGTCCGGAGGACAGAAAACTTGTGAAGCTTCTTGGATTAAAACAGCAATTGCTATGTTGAAGGAGGACCTCATAAAATAGTTGCTCCTTAGATATGTAACTAAGAGGATACGCCAACCTGTGATGATGGAACAGCAAAGCCTAAATAGTAAAAAGAATTATTAGGAATACAGAGAAATAATTGTTTGATAAGTCAGGCTCCGCAGCAATGTTTTGAGTTGAGATCTGCAACAGATGTGAAAGAACTAATATATGAAGGGAACAGATAATGCCAATGGTTCTCCAGATTGAATGTCGGTGATAATGAAGCTGGGTTACTAATTGAGATAAAATTAAAGCTGCATGTAAACAGGACCGGCCCTGAAGTAGGTCGAATTGGACGACCGCCTAGGCCCCAGATCCTGCATTGATGTTCCAATGGGATATAAGGATGACTTTCTATAATATTATAATAAAAGAAATAATTAAATAGGTTAATGATGTATTTTACACGCTCCTTAACGAATATATCTATAAGAAATTATTGTACGTAGATTAAATTTTTATGATAATTAATGTTTAAAGTATATTAATTTTAATAAAGAATGCCTCATTTTTTTTATTTGCCCCAGGTCTAAAAAATATCAGAACTGGCCCTGCATTTAAACATGATTAGCCACCATCCTGCACAAAAAACCAGACTGTAAGAATAGAAATGACTCATTGATACACTGAATGGTTTCTCCAAATGGATACTCATTCTTTCCATTACAGTGTTTTCCTCTCATTTCATTTCTACAGTATACAATGTTCCTGTTGAGTTCCTCAGCTTCTTACCTTTTTTCAAGTTGTGATATATCAGCTTTGAGGATCATTAAACTCCTCCACAATAAGAAATGTGAACTGAGAGATGATCGATGGAGGCTGTGTATCCTCAGGATGGAACAATAGCACTGATTCTTTACAAAAACTGATTTGAGAGTACAATAAAAGGACAACAGGATGCTATAAAGCAAAATCAAAAGATCCACCCAAAGCACCCTTGCGAAGCCCATCATATATAATATATATCCATTTTCATCTGTATAAGATTCCATTGATACATCATTTGGAAGATAAGAATCAAAGCAGCAGAACTTAGAACGTAGCACAAACTATAACAGATACAACCCATTTGCCATACATATCAATTAGTAACTGGGTCTGCATATAGAGTATAACAATTATGACGACCACTTGTACGGTCTATGATGAACAAGTGAAATTAGGGCCAGCTCCCATTAGTAAATATGACATAACAAACATCATTTGGGAGATAATTGAAATGCCTGTCAATATCCCACTTCATTTGAAAGATGTAAATTAAGACACAAATCCCATCAGTTTGAACATTATCTGAGGTAAAGGAACCAGAGATACCCTAAAATTTAAACAGTAGCAGAAGCGTAGCCAACTAGAGAAAACTGAAAATCATAATAAAATAGGATGGCATAAGTTGACACAGATGAAAACCAGATGCAACATAAGTGATTGATACCCAGAAAGCATGATCTAGAAACATAAACCCATCAGCTTGGACATCATCTGGGGTAAAGAAATGACATGCACCCTACTGTAATCCAAATAAAAGCCACCTATCATAACAATTTTCTAAATATAGCAGGGAGTTGAAAGTTGAGAGGCTATCCATGCCTAACAAAAGGGTTTGGGCTGCATCAGCAGCCAGAATTTGTGCTAGCTTAGGATGAAGACTTTCACCTGTATAACATAAGAAATCTCCTTGTAAAGCCTGTTCAACCATCCAATCCGCTGCTTGATTACCTTCTCTACGTATATGTAAAACATTTAATACAATTCCAGATTGAATCCATATAGAAATGTCTTGTAACCAGGGAGAGTCGTTCATCCTTTGCTCAGTCTGGATGGTTAGCCATGAAATAATTACAGAGGAGTCTTCTTGAAGCCATACCTTAGAGTGCATAAGGGAGGAAATAGTGATTTTGAGGCCCATCCAGGCCTCCATTAATTCTCCATAAGGAATTGTTGAAGGTAACAAGCGCTTGCCACCACCTAAAATCAAGCCTCCTTCACGATTACGAAGGATAAAACCCCCCATGCACAACCATTCCAGTCTGTTCCATC
>KE505050.1:190480-214675 GCA_000441515.1 Elaeis oleifera | reverse complement strand
ATCCCAATTCGAGACTTTGGTGACAAGGATGCAATCATCTACAAAGAGAATATGAGAGATAGTAGGGCCAATGACCTTGGGTTGATAAGCATGTAGGAGATTGGAATGAACTGCAGCTTACAAAGTTAGAGAGAGCATCTGAGAACTCATGATAAATATGTAGGGAGATAAAGGGCAGCCTTGTCTCAAACCACAAGCTATTGAAAACCAAGAAGATGGCTTGCCATTAACAATTATAGAAAATTCAGACTACAGAATACATGCTTGGACCCAATTAATAAATTGGGGATGGAACTTGAAAGTATGTAATACTTGGAGCAAATAAGGCCATTGAACCTTGTCAAAAACCTTTCCCATATCAGCCCTAATTATCATGAATCCACGGGACCGGGAAGCAACATGAAGAGAATGCATAATTCTGTACAATCAAGATATTTTCCATAATACTCCTACTAGAAATAAAAGCATCTTGCTTTAGGAAGATTATATTAGAAAGCAATGGTTTCAACCTTCGGGCAAGGATTAAAGCCACCAATTTATAAATTGAGTTATAGAGGTTGATTGGTCTAAAATCTACAGGCCTCAACAGATTAACAATTTTAGGAACAAAGGCAATGTAGGTTTGCTTCCAGGATAAAAGCATAATCGATTTGTGATAAAAGTATTAAATAGCATCAGTGACCTCTTTCCCTACAATATGCCAATAATTCTGAAAAAGAAAGATGGGAAACTATCCAACCCCGGGGTTTGTCCGAGTGCATATGTTTTAGAGCTTAACTAATTTCTAAGTCAAAAATTGATGAAATCAATTTAGCATTCTGATCATCAATAATTGTAACTGAAGGTTGTGGAAGCCATAAATCCTGGGTTTGATTAGAGTTATCCCATTGCTTCTGAAAATAAGAGAAAAGCATTACACTTACAGCCTCATCCTCTTCCACCTAGTCATCCAATTCGGATTTAAGAGCATAGATTATATTCTTGTGGTGTCGAAGAATAGTTGATCTATGAAAGAACTTTGTATTAGAGCCACCCTCGTGAAGCCAAGTGACCTTAGATTTTTGTCTTCAAAAATATTCTCGTAGCTTCCAATTGTGACGATATTCCTACGAAAGCGTCAATAATTCTTATGGTCATATTGGGATAAGACATCTTGTTGAGTTTTAAGGGTTTGCAAGGTTAAGATCTGATGATATACCGGTGTAGGACCCGTGCTACGCAGCGGGTGTTGATAAAATATAAAGTAATATTTTAAAAAAAAAATAATCTTCAACTCTTTTTGAATACTCATCCAAACTGCATAAATATTATAAAAAAATTATTAAAACTATGATCAAATTATAAAGATTTTTTTCATGAAAAAATAAGAAATATGATGTGAAAATACCTTGGACATAATTTTTTTGTTGGCGGTGTTGTCAGCAATTCCCTACATAGGTGATAAAATTTATCTGAGTTTTATGTTTTGAAAGAAAATTTTTAGTAATTAAAATATATTACCCATTCTGTGCTTGATGTTCTTTGTAAGGGAGTGGTTTCCTGAAAAAGTTCAATCAAATTTGTTATTTAGGAGTTGAAAAAGTGGGTTCCTGCAATATTTAGGACATGGAAGATGTAGGCATAGAACTTCCAGGCAAATTAATTGATTCAGATTCATGATCCCAAAAAATATTTGTCATTTTCAAAGTACGATTGTTGTCATCAAAATTTTACATTCCAAATATAATTTGAAAGATATAAGTGACATTAAGGATCTTCCTGGTCATAGTTGATAAAGTGAATCTATCAGACATTTGATCAATCGTAAGATTTAATGCTGGAATACCTATTAATTACTGTGCTAGTTTTCCAAATATAATAAAATTTGCTGTTTCAGTAATGTCTTCAACAATGGCATTCAATTTGTACCTAAAAAGTTCAATTGAATGAATATTAATTTTATATTTAAATATGCATTCATTCAAAGGGAAAATGATAAGCAAGGGGATATCATGATATTACTATGGCACTGGAGGTTGGTCATTTTTATTGTATTGATTGCACCAGAATGTATCACCATGAAGTTTGACAACAGTTCTGTAGTTATAGCATGCTTTGTACTACCATCTATGAGAAGTATCGATTTCTTTAAGAATAGTTTTGTATGTAAATTTGTACCCTAAAAAAATATTACAACATTCTAAAAAAAGTATTATAATTTCTCAATTATTTTGAATCATACCTGATAATCATACAGATTCAATTCTAACAAATCTCCGATTGTTTTCTATTTGCGGCGGCTTCATATTGAGGATCAACAGCAAGCTATTGTCCTTTCTCCACATATTCAATCTAAAAAACTTGTGCTCCTATCCTATGCATAAATCAATGATTATGTTTAAATTATTGTGCTCAGTTGTTGTTTCATTTAGGACATAATATCAAATTTCTTGTGCCTCACCTATTTCGGTACTCTATTATTTCTTGTATTTGTATATTCATGTAAAATTTTGACACCGAGCATATCAATAAACATATTTTTTTATACACATAAATCATAAAAATATTTTAATAACAATGGTAATATTTTTAAAATAAAATTTATCTTAAATAAAGATCACCTTTATATGCCCGTATGGTCATGCCCACCAAAATAATGATAACAGGTCAATTCCTCTTTTTTGCATGGATAACATCTTCATTGATTTCCTCAGCATATTTACCATATAAAGTAACTGATACATTTTGCATATTGAGAAATATATGTTTGATTAATTTAAAGATATACAAATATTTATAAACCTTAATGTGCACATATGATAAATAAATAGTATTCAGGTTGATATGTGTCACCTCAAATTTTCTATCTTCAAGTTTCTTTTTGGATCAATTTTTGTCTGACATAGGTTGGCTCAAGAGATTCGACAGCGGTGATGTGATCAATAACATCTATAAAATAAAAGGAACATATGATTTTTTCTGAAAAAAAAAAGATAAATTATATGTACCCATCAAATAAAGATCATTAAAACTTCTCTCCATTAATTATCAAAATTGATGAATTAAATTTTGGATTGGTATGGACCTATCATCATCGCTGACTTATTGTATGCTTGTCCATCTATTTAGATATATGATATATTGATGCATAGTGGCTCGGAAACTCTTTTTATTTAGAGCGGCATTAAATTTTTTAAAAATATATATACTTCCTTCAATGACAGAATTTTTAAACTGTTCGGCATTTTCCTTGCGAATCGATGCTTGTATAGTATTTCGCTGTATTCACCAATTTCAAAAAAAAATAATACAGAGTTTACAATTGTGAACAAAATATTTCAAATAATAATATTGGTTTTCTAACCTTCTCATTAATTAAGATACAATCAACACTTAATAGTTTATTGTCAACATTAGGATTTATCAAATCTAAATCCTCACGATCCTAACTTTGATCCTCCAGTTTGTCTTATAATGATAGATCTGATAGTAGAGTATATTCTATATTTTTTCTATTTGTAATAAAAAAGACCATATCAAAAAATATATATATAAATATTAAAATAATGATAATATCACAAAAAGATGATATTTTTGTCAAACAATACCTGAAGATAGGTTTAAGAAGATTTTTTATAAATTATATTTTTGTATAATTTTGAATCCTATATGCTCATTGTTTATCAAAATTCTAAGGCCGTTATGCGATGTAACACGTGAGATCGCAACATAAAGCTGACCTTGACTAAATATCGAGCTGGGCGAGTATAGTCCAACTTTACTTAATGTCTGATCTTGAAATTTGTTAATTATCATGGCATAACAAAGTCGCACTAAAACTATCTTCTTTAAAATGAATGACTATTTCGTCTTTATAACTTACATCATAATACAAGGAATATACACTTTAGGACCAATGTGATTGTCTGTGATAATTTTTGCTTCAATAATTTTTCCTATCAGATGAGTTGCTATCAATCTTGTTCCATTACAGAGGCCCATACTTTGATTAATATTTCGTAACAACATTATTGGAGCATCTTTTTTAATTTCAGCTCATGATATGGAATACCATTAAATTTCAAAGAATTCAAAAATTCAACTGGATAAAGAACATCTTCCGTTGCAGCATCTGTTGATATTTTGCAAATTATGTCAGAGCTTAGATATGTCTTTTTCTTACCAACCATCTTATTCGTAGGTGCAATAATAGCCCTTTTTTAGATATACCATATCAAAAAAATTATTCTCAAAATTCGCATAAACTTCTGAAGCAATACTTTGTATATGATCTTTATCTGTCTTCATAAGCAAATTATCTGAAATTCTAATCCATGCTGGTTCCTCTTCATCTTGTTCTAATTTAATAGCAGAAACTTTTCCATCTCCAACATCCAAAATCTATTTACTGAAATTAGTCAATGTTATCTTGAAATTTTCATCAATGTCATCATTCAATAATCTCATATTTGTTATCAGAAGAAATATTTTGCAGCTACCCCATAAATATAATCGACTTATTGATGCATCAACTGTTTCAACTCTACTTTCACCAACAACAACTAGCAAATTTTCAAAATCACCTCCAAAAGTATGATTTTACTATCAAATGATTTTTTTGTCTATACAAATTATTGTTCTGTAGAATATTTCTTAATGATCTGCCTAGTGCTTTAAAATATTTTTTATGGTTCATTGGAGCTTCATCCCAAACTATCAAACTTGCAGATTTAATCAATTTGCGAGTTGAGTTCCTTCTTTATTTCACATGTAGAACATTCATCAATTTAAATCGGTACTTTAAATCTTGAATGTGCGGTTCATCCATCAGATAATAAAAATGACGCTATTCCTGAGGAAGCTACAGTCTACTCAACTTTTTCTTCGAATCAAATTTTTGAAATAATTGTTTGCCAGAGAAATACTTACCTGTTCCTCCATGACCATATACAAAAAAATTCTATCTTATTTTCATTGACAACATTCAATATAGATTCGTAGACTTTTTTTTGGCTCCTTATTTAATTTCTCAAATAATGATGAATTCTATTCTTATAATTCATATATATCATAATCTAATTCTTCTCTCAACAATCTATTTTTAATTCTTTAGTCATAATCCTATTTGGCATCAGAAGATTATAATCTGAAAGAGAACAAGTATTTTGTTGAATAATTTTTTCAATTCAAATAGAACATAATTTCAATTGTAATTTTAAATTTGAAGATTAGGAAGCTCCAATATATCTCTAAGCTTACTAATGATGTCATCTGAAAACTTTTTTAGTGTATTTCTAATAATTTCTTTGGCTCAGCCACTTCATAATAAACAATCAAGATAATAAATATCTGTCTTAATTCTGATGAAGTTGCCCAGTAAAAAGCTTTATTCAACGCTTTATGTCATTCTTTATCGTCATCCAATAAATCAAGTGTGCTACATGTAGACTGAAATGTTGGATGAACAGTAGAATTTATAATTTTAATCTCATCATAATTTTTTGGCCCTTTTACCACATTCAGAAGCACTCTCAAATAATATAGTTCACTGAAGCTGGGATGAATATAAACAATTCTGCCTATTCTATTTTTAGTTTCTTCTTGTCCAGATTTTATCCTTAGAATTCCATACCCATTTTGTTGGAAATTCAACATAAGTTAAACGCCAAGCATCATCATACATTTCATTGGTTCTCATCCATTCTATAAACATAGTCTTAGATGCATCTTTTCTTCTGAGAATGGATACCAAACTCTGGCTTTCATGATAAGGTATTCTATTCATAAATGAAAGATGCACAACCCATCGTTCAATAGTCGATTCTCTAAAGTGAATATCAAATAAAAATAATCTTCATGTAGCTTCGTATACTGATAAATATCTACAGTCAAGATATGTCTTAATCTCATCAACTTGCTCATATTACTGTTCTCCAATACTGTTGTTGACTGATACATTTTCTATCACAACAGCTCTTACTCTATCAACTTCTTTATTAATATATTTAAATAGATATTTGATCAATCACAACTTATTACACCATTCGACATTTATATGCGCTTGATAACGCATAATTAAATCCAAATTATATGGAATAACAAATCTATTATCAAGCTTTATTCTATTTTTGATAGTATAGTGACCATCATTTCTCCTTCTATAAATGGCATATCTATTTTTATCAATCATTGTCTAATCCTAAAATTTTTCAAACTATAACTTTTACTCATACATGATGATTTAGGATTAGCTATACTATATGGATCATGCATCATAAATTTTATGATGTGGACATATGCTATAGGATCAATTAATCTATCACGTAATTCTGCACTAATGATAGAATTAATATCCTCCACTGTTGGATATTTATATTCTGACTTTAGCCAGAGCAAGATATGAATATATGGCAAACCCCATTTCTGAAATTCTATTGTATATAAAACTGTAAAAGATATCAAAATAAATACATCAAATATATCATCCACAATCATATAAATAATTGCATTACTAAATAATCCATGCTATCAAATAGTATTTTGCCTGCGGCTGCTTTTCCAAAATGATGTTCTTCATTATATATGATATTAATTATTCGAGTTTTGTTTTGAAAATTCGACTAACAATATCAGGTCTATCATCAGTTCTTTGATCAGGAATTATTTTAAAATATCTTGAATCTTAGTCCATTGTGTATTATACATAAACGTGATGAATAAATCAAGATATCCATACCATCTCCAAATCGCGACTGCATCTTGATAATTCTGAATCATATATCTTGGGTTGCCAGTAAAACTTGATGGTAATATGATTCTTTTTTCGATTGCATTTCCATTAACATCACCACGAATGACTGCATCTCAAAATTTTTAATAAATTTCTAAATGTAAATCCTTTTGATTTCTTCTGATATAATCCAATCTCTCCTTTCAATACATGAAACAGCATCGACTATATATTGTTGGAATAATCTGCCTCCTCTTATCAATATTTTGCCTTCATTAGCTCTTTATTGTATCCTATATGCATAAAACTCTCTCATAGTTTCATACTGTCTAATGGTGGAGCGTTTGTCCAAGGAGCTTCTGTATCTAATATCAATTTTGAAACCATCCTCATCATATGAAATAAAATCAAAAACTATATAGCTATAAAGCTAGGATGTGAATCACCTATACATTTTAGACCATCTGTTTTATGTTCAATAATAATATCATGCTGACAATCATCCTGTCCTAAATCACCAACAATTAGTCCAGTTATTTTAGAGCATGAAGGTGAACAATATTACAGACCATCTCCATGATGCTTTTCTAATAATTTAATTAGACTAAAAAAAATTCTAATTGCTCAAAATGATTTCTTACCATCCTGAAAGCTTTGATAATTTATTTTATCATCAAACATTTTGATCAATCCTTGAATAATATCTCGATCCATATCAGTTTCATTATCATTTGAATTCCATGCCTTCATCGTATTGTCCACCTCATTTGCAGTATCATATATATATAGCTGTACAAATTTAGATTTTCCTTCATTAACTGAAAGAAGCAAACCCATTTTGTGATGATTCTGACCATTAATATGAAATATATAAGATCTTGATTTTTTATTAATTGCACTGTCAATTTTGGCTCCCATCAATGTAAATGCAAATATCAAGTTATATGCTCTAATATTTTTTCAAAATTTCAAAGCCTTTTGTCCCCACCATGATCCAACAAAGCATCGAAAAAAGTTGGAGTTTCTTTTAGAAACGGCAAATAAATCTTTCCTTGACAACAACATAAAGCAAATATAGGTCTAGATATATTTTATATTTTTTGTATACATTCTTTGCACCAAAATAATGCTCTACAAAATTAACATTCAAATTCGAATGATCCCAAATTTAATGGCTCTATAAAGTTTCCTACAACATTAGAAAGAAATGTGATTTTTTTTAAATTTATGGTTGTCAAATTAAATTTATTTCTTTGATAAATAGCATTACAAAATACTTCATCTCTTAAATGAAGTTATGTTCATATTTCTTCATTAGATAATAATTGGTTGCCAACTAGTATGAAAAAAGTTAGATAAAATTTTATATCATAGATTCGATCTAAAAATTATCAAGTATTAAAAACAAAGATTGTACCTTCTTCCATGATTGATTCCAAATCATCCTCTAAAGAAAGTTATCTGCGCTTGTTTCTGTTTGTTCATCTTAAACAATTTCAGTATGAAAGCTCTATGGGTATCAATATCAATATTTGCACTCCTACAATCATTGGATATTCCATCTCGATCTGAAACTTCAATTCTTTGTATGCTATGGTTTCCAAATTTTCTTCATTACTCACCGTGGAACAATAGTGTATATATGCAAATCATTTATTTGAAACGATTGCACCTGAGTAATTGTTATTTCTTGATAAATTTAGACTTCTTTTTCGGCTTCTAATATTTTTTCTGCTCATTCAATTTTGCCAATACATTTCACATTGATCCATACCTTTTTTTTGAAAAAAAGAAGCTGCAATCCAAAAAAGTATATAATCATCATTAAACTAAATCTAAAATAAAAGCATAGACAAAAATTCTTACTACTTCTATGTTAACTCCATCAATTTTTTTTTGTTTTGATACATTTTCATGACAAATCAAAATATTATAGAAGTTCTACAATCAATAATTAAAGCAATCCAAATAAAAATATAATTAACAGTGCATTATGATTTTCCAAAAAAAAATAAGAATAAAATGCTGCATAAATATCTTGGACAATAGATGTATCGTGAAATTTGAAACGAATCTTTTCAATCATCTACAAAAAAATGATGTGAATTTAATCAATAAAATTTGATGATTAGTATTCCCTAAAATAAGTAAAATGATATTAAATATTTGTAATAACTATTATCATCATTCTGAAATATCCTTCAAATAAATGATCCGCATCAAAAACCACAAAAATAACATCCATAATGGCCTAACATCAAAATAATATAGACAATAAAAATGCATTGGCAATGTATTCCATATTTGCATAAATTAACCAAAATATATGACATCTATGTTTTACAAAAAAATAAATACAATATTTTCAAAAAGCAACAGACATCCCCCCCCCCCCCAAAAAAAGGACAACAAAACAACACAAAAATAGCCGAAAGTACTAATAATTTTTCTTAAACATTCAAGAGCCAATGCATCAAAAAAACACAAACTGAAAGCCTCTAGATATTGTTCTTGCCAATCAATGATTTTGAGATTGGATGAAATATTTTTTGATACCTTTTAACCTCCTTCTTCAAGTCAATATAATCATCTATCAAACATTTATATCTATCGATTGACAACTTGTATTCCCACTCGAGCTGCTTATATTCATACTGAAGATCTTCATACCCATTATTGATTCTTTCATACATATATTTATAATATTTTTGTCATCAAACTAAAATCTTTAATCTCAAAATTGAGCTTCTCCTTCAATTTGTCAATTGCAAATTTAGTAGTAGATTCATCCATCCTTTCTAATCTTTGTCTGTACAGCCCCAAGTTTTCAAATATTAACTGCTCCATCTTCCTATCTGAGTTCGATTTCTACATCATTTTCTCGAACGTTCACACCATAAATTGGTTTAGAAATCCTAGTTTATCAGTTATTTCCTCCAACATACTTTCATCGAAATTTTGATTAACTCCATTTCTGTAATCAAAACAAATTACAAGATTAGATATTTTTTAGAAGATAGAGAGTAAAAAAACTAAGCATATTCAGAGTACTAACCCTAGCAATGAGAGAGAGAAAATTTGTGGATAGAATAATTTTTAAATAAGTCAATTTTATCTTATCAAAAATATATAATATTCAATAACAAATAATACAAAAAAATTAAGTAATTTTTTCATTTGAAAAGACATAGTATTTTTACTTAAAAAAATTTCTATAATAATATGATATTGGTTTTTAATTCATAATAATACATTCAACAATAATTTAAACACAATAATTATCATTGCTGACAGAAAGAATTATGAAATAGCAAGAAAAAAAATAGATTTATAAGATATTAAAAGAATCAATTATATTAGATAGCATTTTTTTACCAGTATTCTATATTCAATCTAAAATAGAAAGTCTGAATGAGAGAGTAAAAAAACTAAGCATATTCAGAGCACTAACTCTAGCAATGAAGGGAGAAAATTTGAGGATAGAATAATTTTTAAAATAATCCAATTTTATATTATCAAAAATATATAATATTCAATAACAAATAATACAAAAAAATCAAGAAAATTTTTCATTTAAAAAGTGATAGTATTTTTACTTAAAAAATTTCTATGAATAATATAATATTTGGTTTATTAAATTCATAAATAAATACATTCAACAATAATTTCAACACAATAATTATCATTCTCGATAGAAAGAATTATGAAATAGCAAGGAAAAGAAATGAATCTATAAGATGTTAAAAGAACCGATCATATTAGATAGCATTTTTTTACCAATATTTTATATTCAATCTAAAATAGAAAGTCTGAATATCTCCAACAATTTCTACTTCATAAAAAAGATTTTATATATTCTCCACGATATCTACTTTCAAAAAGATGGAAAAAAAGATAGATTCTATATTGAATTTTCTCTCACCGATGACTCGGCATCTATATAAAGCATTTCTTATATTTGTTAACCTCCTCTTGCAATGCATCATAATCATTTTTCAGCTCTCTATATTTATCGATGGTCAAATCATAAGTTCGCTTCAAGGTTCTATGTCTGGCATCAAGATCATCATCAGTTGCATTGATTCCTCGATACTGATATTTATAGTATTCTTTGTCTCCATAATTATGATCATTGACTTCAAATCTAAAAACATCTTTCAAAAATTTTATCGCTTTTTTCACTGTATTTTTTTGGTATCTAATCTGCACCCTTCTTATCCATCTCCATATCATCGTACGCTCAAATAGATTGTCTTCATATTCCTCACCTGATTCAAGAACAATTTGAATATGGGCTTTGAGAAAATAAGGATACTGCAATTCAAAACCATACTGCGATGGCATAAGTTCTAATTTTATCATGATTTCTTACAGTATGTTCTTTGAAGAAATTTTAATTAAGTTTATTTTTATAATTATAATAAATATGAAATCAGCATCAGAATAATATATTATACCTAATTTTATTTGAATAAAATTAATAAATTTTGAATAATAATAAAAAAATATACATTACTAGAACTTGCAGTATGATTTTCAAAAAAATTAATTAAATCTATTTCTGTAATTATAATAAATTATGAAATTAGTATAAGAGCAATACTTATACATAGTTTCTTAAAATAAAATTTAATAAATTATAAATAATATAAAAAAGCATCCATTAATAAGTGAAACAATGCAAGAAATATTTAGCAACCATGAATACACCCAGACTTGATATAGATTATTTAGTACACAAATATTTAGCACAAAATTAAGCACAACAATACTCAAAAAAAAATTTTAAAACATACCAATTGACTCATAGAACCACTATGAGGATACTCGCACCCCAAAATCCCATACAAACTCCCCCTATATAGTTTCTATGCAACATGCGCACGTATAGAAATATTATACGCCCTCTATCCCTTCCCCTCCTCCAAAAAAAACTTAAAATCCCTAAAATTCACTCCTCTCCCGATCCATCCCACCACCACCCGTTCCCCAAACCCCCACCCTCCCCCTTCCCCACGCACCTCTCTGGTTCCTTCCCCCTCCTCCCCCTCACTGTCTCCTTTTCGGCTCATCCGCAATCATTATCCCCCATGGTGCTCAGTCTAGCGACATTTGCATCCCGCTCCCTCCTCCAACTCTTTCTGACCACCACTCTATTCCCTATCCACCCACCACCACCACTGCATACCCTCCCTCATCTGTCTCCACTGCGGAGGACAGCACCCCGAAGATGGATGTTGTGAAGCCTTTCGCAGCCGTCCCGTCCTCTCCACCCTGACCCGACAGCTCCACTCCCCATCTCTTCCTTTCTCGCCACCTACGGTACAAAGACGCCTACCATCTATTTTCAAGTAAGCGCACCCAATCCACTGTCCATCTATTCTTTTTTCCCCTAGCTTCCTCATCACCGATTATCCCTATCCTTTCTCTGTCTTTTTTTTTAATCTTCTCTTCCATGATTCCACCTCCTCTGCACATCCTTCTTCTTCCGAGCCCTTAACCCTAAAGCTAACCTCGATTTCATCCGGAACCCCATATTTTTTACCCTTCCTGCCATCCCCTCCAGCTTAAGTCGCCCACCAGCCAAATCCTAACCCTAACATACACCCATGATGCTGTTCCCGATCACCCTTCTGACCTTTTAATCCTAAGCCTAAGCTCCATTCCATTCCTGACCCCACCTTATTCCCACTTTCTGACCATCTTCCCTGATTCTAGGCCCCCATAGCCCAAACCTTAACCTTAACACTATAAATCGGTTCTCAATAACCTTTCCAATCTTTAACTCCAAGCCCAACCACTGGCTCATTCCCAGCTCGCAGCCCGCCTTCTCTCCTTTTTTTTTTTCGATTTTCTGGCCATCTTCTCCGATCCTAGCCGCCCACGATCCAAACCCTAATCCTAACATGCTGCAGTCATCCACCTGATCGAGATACCAATCCGATCCCTCGTTCCTAATCCGAATCCTAACTGCCCGTAGCCCAAACCCTGACCACCCCTAGTCCAAACCCTGACCACATCCCCAACGTGACCCTAACCCAACCAACCCTGCTCCACAGTCAGCATCCCACCCGAACTTGACCCTAACCTGACCAACCCCACTCCATAGTCAGCATTTCACCTGATTGACCCTAACTGGAATCCAAACCTAACCCAATTAATCCTGCTCTACAGTCCGCTAACCCACAGACCAGTATACCAGATCCAAAACCCCATCACGAACCTGCCAACCCAAACTACTCTCCTCTCTAATGGAGTGGATGGCTGCCTAACGTGAGCAAAAACCCTTCATTACCTTGTCATCCTTATCTCTACAACAGACTGGATGGTTGCTCAAGGTGAGCAGCAACCCTTCATCGCTCCTTCCCGCCATGATCTCTGCAACAACAATGTTCCAAAAAAAAAGAAACATAAAAGGGGTTGAAAATCACTAGAGATGCAAATGATTGAAGATCCCTCTTCAGATGATACCTCTCGAACCTAATAACAACCCCAAATATTTTATGAGTCCCCAAATAGAGCAAAAAAAAGCACACCCACATCGATATTCTTCTCAAATGATGCGACCTGGGAGTTGGAAGGCTGTGAGAAACATAGCAGCAACCCCCCAACGTCTGATGAGAACAAGAAAAAGCCCTTAAACAATGTGGAACTACATCTGTTCTCATCCTTCCTTAAATAGAGGAATGACCAATCCTCTCTCCTATCGATCCCCATACCTCTGTTGATTCGCCTCTCTCACCGCCAAACCTCCTTGCAGATGTCTCTACAGTCTCTTCAACCACTGCTACAGTTGTCTCAGATCATCATACCACTGTGCAGGCAAATCAATGGCATGTTGTTCTCTAATATAATCCTCTAACCCTAACCCTAACCCTAACCCTATCCTAAATAAAACACAAAACACAAATTCGAGCCATCTAATCCAGTTTTCTTTCATTTTTGTTGCGTGTGTCCCTCCCATGATAGGAAATGGCAGAAAAGATTTCTTGCCCTTTTTTGAAGATATTTCCCACTCTAATCTTATTCCATTTAGATACCCTATTTGAAGTTAGTCTTGGAGAATCCCTATTTGAGCAAGTATAATATCTCCACTTGGAAGAGCTCTAGGGTTCAAGTTATAGAAATAGCAGCTCCACTATATCTCTTAAAAAAAATCTTTACTTATATGGTTGTTGTGGTGTAGAGAGAGTATCTTTAGTCCCATATCGATTATGAGTCAAGAAGGAGTATGGCTTATATGAATTAGAATCTTCTCTCTGTCGTGAGGTATCTTTTAAAAGATAAAATCGTAAGGCTCTAAATGACTAAGGCTCATTGAAGCCTAAGGTCCACTGAAGCCTAAAGATAGTCATGATCCAAAACGGACAATACCTCACGTATGCAGGTGCGAGGTCAACCCAACCATCTGATCCATTCGATTCCTTGACCCTTGATTGCAACATTGGCATCATCTGTGGGAATGCCTCCTACCCACACATACTTCCTCTTGACTGGGAGGCTGTATTGTGGTGTAGAAAGGACATCTTTAGTCCTATATCGATTATGAGTCAAAAAGGAGTATGGCTTATATTGATTGAAATCTTCTCTCCCCGTGAGGTATCTTTTAAAGGATAAAATCGTGAGACTGTAAATGACCAAGGCCCACTGAAGCCTAAGGTCCACTGAAGCTTAAAGATAGTCATGAGCCAAAGCAGATAATACCTCACATGTGCGGATGCGGAGTTAACCCAACCATCCAAATTATTTGACCCTTTAACCCTTGACCGCAACAATGGTCATGTAATCACTCTCAGTGCAAGAGATGAGAATGCATTAATCAGATGTGAAGGAAATGGGCATTGTCTCACATGTTTGATGAGAATTACCAATAAAATTTCATCAGTTTGGTATAATAATATTTTTTTCTTACTCCTTTTGTTTTTATAAGTAGAAATTTCAAATTTTTCTATGCACCATTTAGAGTCAAGATCCAACATTCCAAATTTGTAAACATCTTTTTTTGCTTTTAATATTTTCTCCAATTTATCTAATGGAAAAGTTTTCCTTCTTCCCACCTAAAGGGTATAATTCTAATGGCCTTATATCTCATTATAAACATTAGATAAATGTTTTGTGATCCTGTACCTTATGATGGTGATGGAATTCATGTGTATTATGCTGTTCTTCCATTTCTTGTTGCCAAACCATTGAACATATCACAAATAAAGGAGGAGTATCCTAGCTGACTGTATACACCAAGAGAAAGAATAGTAAGATCTCCAATGATGTAGATCACACTCGACTGGCATCTTTAAGGAGATATTTGACTTTTTGTATTCTTGCATTTTCTTTATCAATTATTGATGAGTTGTCTATTCTCTTAGAAAATATCAAAGAACATATATCTCATATCTCATCTATTGGGATTTGAGTACTGAAAGATAATAGATAAAGTAAAAGCAAAAAATCATGCTAACAATAATATCAAAAGCACAGAGAAATCATAGTAATTACAAGAATATCAGAGTTTTTCGTAGTTCGATCAAAATCTACATTCACACAGGGACCAGAGTAAGAAGGAGCTTTTACTATAATAATAGTTCAGAGTATAAAAGAAATCTTCTCTGACTTCATATTGAGAACATCGCTTTTAATACAAGAAAGAAAAATCAAAAATTAAACAAATCTTTACTAGAACTCTCGACGGAATAACTCTAATCCGAGGTTGAGCGAACTCCTCCAATCAACGTTCTGCAATTTTTTTACTTAAATGAAGTATCCTTCAAATCTCTCTTCTTCTCTCTTTCCCTATCTCTTTTGGTGGCTCATAGCCTCTTCTCTTTTTTATGTTCCCCAAGTCACATCCACAGACTCCTTTTTATAGCCAAAAGCTAGAGTCCTTTATGGACTCATCCTTTCACATCATAAAAGGATTCTGCGTGTCACTCAAAAATCCTCTGCGCTATTGGTTCTGTGCCAAGAGACTTTTTGCGCGAGAATGTTAGAGTCCTTTACGGACTCTTCCATTCTCCTTTTTATTTATTGATGGGTCCCATATGAGGAAGGACCATACCAAAAAATCTTCCCTTCTGACTCATATGGGGGGTCCTATCAAGTTTACAGTATTTTTGCACTTCATCAGTTTTGTCCATAAAACTGGCTTCGTCAATATATCATAATTATTTCTTCAATGTCAATTTTTTCAAGCTTAAACTGCTTCATCTCCAGTACATCCTGAATCCAATGATATTTGACGTTGACGTATTTCATCTTTGAATAAAATATTGAATTTTTACTGAGATAGATGGCACTCCGAATATCACTGTAGACAATGTACATTTCTTGCTCGCTACCGAGCTTCTTCAATAAGTTATTTAGCCATAGTACTTCTTTATCGATCTCTATTATGGTGATGTATTCCACCTTCATCAATAATAGTGCGACACACTTTTGTAACTTCGATTATCATGATATCACTCTCCCTGAGAATATCATCAGATAACTTGATATGGATTTCATGTGTCTATATTTTTCATTATGTCTGTATTTGTGTAAGTCTATAGCACAAGATCTTCGCTGCTATAGCAAAACATGTTGTAGATGTCCCTTTAAGATATCTTATTATCTAATTCACTACTTTTTAGTACTCCTTCCTGGGGTTTAAAAGAAACCACTTGACCACACCAGCCGCATAAGCAATATTAGGCCTGATGCACACCATAGCATACATAAAACTCCCCACGACAGAGGCATAGAAAATCTTATTCATCTCCACTTGAACCTTCTCGCTCTTTGGACTTTGCTCTTTAGTCAACTTAAAGTGTTCTGCTAGTGGACTCAACCATCGACTTTGATCTATTCATGTTGAATCAATCCAGCACCTTCTCAACATAAGCCTCCTGTGACAACCATAATTTTCTAGATCTCCTATCTTAGGTGATTCTCATCCGTAAGATTGTTTTGGCCTGTCCCAAGTCTTTCATCGTGAATGTCTGATCCAACTTTACCCTTGATCATTGATTTTGATAATGTCATATCCCACAATTAGTATGTCATCAACACATAGTAAAAGTATGATAAAATTATTGTCAGAGAATTTTTCATGAAACGTAATGGTTAGAACTTGTTCTCTTATATCCATTCTCCATCATGAAGAAATCAAACTTTTGTACCACTATCACGGTGTCTACTTCAGCCCATAAAATTTTCTTCAAGCGGCACACCAGCTTTTTCTTGCCTTCAATTTTGAATCTTTTAGTTGCTCCATATATATCTCTCCCTCCAAGTCACCATGAAGGAATGCCATCTTCATATTAAGTTATTCCACCTTAAAGTCTAAACAAACAGTGAGATCGAGGACAACTCGAATAGACATGAGCTTCATAATGGATGAAAAATTTCTTCAAAATCAATATCCTTCCTCTGACCAAAGCTTTTCACAACTAACCTTGCCTTATAAGTTGGTTGTGAACTTGCTCCTATGGCTTCAACCTGAATATCCATTTATTTTGAGTGCTTGCTTTTTCTTAAACATCTTCACTAGCACATATGTATTATTTCTTGCAAAAATTCATCTCCTCCTTCATTGCCTTCATCCACTCCTAACTATACTGGAGTAGGACTTATGCTCCCCTGCATCTGTCAATAGCACGTAATCCTACGGTGGGTATCTCATGGACGGCCTCCACTCTTTTATGGATCTCCAGATCCTCTGTATAGGTAGTTCAGCATGCGGCTCAGATTGAACACCACCCGCACTCTTCTCAACCTCGTGACTGTCATGTGTACCATCATTTATAGTAGCTCTCCGATCATCAAGACTCCTCAAGGAGGTATCTGGGCATAAGTCTTCAGGGCTGCTCGGGGTCGACTTCGGCTTGTTACGCTTCTCAAAGTCATTGATTATCTGATCTTTCAAGAAATAACATCTTGTCTATGCACAATCTTCTACTCCACAAGATCCTATAATTGGTAGCCGAACTCTCCATCCTCATCATAGTTCAGAAATATGCACTGCTTTGCCTTAGCATCTAGTTTGGATTTCTCATCTTTGAAATATGCACAAATATCTTGCATCCAAAATTTTTAATAATCATAAGAACATCTTTCTCCAACCATACTCTCTGCGGTGTATCACTTTGAAGAGCATAGGAAGGAGAAAGATTAGTGACGTGGACCGCAGTTATCAATGCCTCTCTCTAAAATGCCTTTGGTAGTTTAGCAGAAGAGAGCATGCTCCTAAGCCTCTCGTAGATCATCATGTTCATCCTCTTAGCAATCCTACTCTGCTACGGCATCTTAGGCATCATCTTCTCTAGTCTAGTACCATTCTATTGACAGTATTTTTCGAAAGGACCCCTGTATTCGCCCCCGTTGTTTGTTCATATATATTTCAGCTTTTGTCTAGTCTCCCTTTCAGCAGAGACATGAAATTGCTTGAATATATTAAGTATTTGATTCTTCATTTTCAAAGCATATGCCCAAACTTTTTGAGAGTGATCATCAATAAAAGTCATGAAGTAAGAATATTCATCAAGAGTTTTATCACTTGTAGAACAAACATCACTGTGAACAAGATCCAATACATCAATTTTATTTAGAAAAAATTTTCGAAAGAAACTCAGGTTTGCTTATCCATCTGGCACCTTTTGCATGTCTTCAATCTAGAACCATTGGTAGGAAGAGCATTCTTCTTGATCAAAATTGACATCTCTTTTTGACTCATATGTCTCAATCGCTCATGCCATAATTCTAAGATAAAAGGTTCTTCAGCTGCATTCATCTTCTTCTTACCAAGCTTAGTTAATATGAAATAGAGAGAGCCTTGCTTGATACCTCTGGCTGCTATTAATGATTTTTTGATCAGCTTCCACTTACCTTCTCCAAACACATTATAGTAGTCCTCTTCGTCTAATATCCCTGTCGACAATAGGTTTAGGTAGATATATGATATATGTCGAATATTCTTCAACACTAACCTGTATCCCAAGCTTGTGATCAGCATAATACTTCCGACGTCAATAATTTTTGATTCTCCATCGTTCTCCATCTTACGGTCCCAAAGTCACTAGAACGATGAAACGAGAATAATTTTCATCTTGCTGTAACATGATACGAAGCGATCGAATCGATCATTCAGATAGAGTCTTGGCTAGTAGTACCTACAAGATCATCGTCTTTTGTACTACAAACAACGATCACATCTCCATTCATGGCTACGGCTGTCATCTCATTATTCGAGCTGGAGTCATTGTCTGATTTGTTCTTCGACTTCTTTCTCTTCAGTAATCGGTGGTCTTTCTTAAAATGGCTTCGTTTGCCGCAGTCGTAACATCTACCACTTTGAAACTTGGATCTTCCCCGTAATTTAGCGCAGTCATCATCCAAGTTAGATCGAGAGTCTCTATGCTTGCTTCTTCCCTTTCTTCCATGATGAGGGCCTCATTATGGCTTAAATCTTTTGCTCCTTCCTCCTGGCTCCCTTATTAGGCATACAGTCTTTCACCATTGCCAAAGCTATTGAATCCTCCGATGAAGAATTACTTAGAGATACCATCAGAGTCTCTTAGCTATTGGATAAGAAACTCAATAATAGTAGATCTTGGAGCTCCTCATCTAACTCCATCATCATCTCGACGAGCTGATTTCACCACATTCTAGAAATTTTTTAGATGCTCCGCTATGAAAGTCCCTTCCTTATATTTCATGTTCACTAGCTTGTGAATTAGGAATACCTTATTCTGTGCTGTCTTTTTCTCATATAGACTTGTTAGTTTCAACTAAAAGCTATGGGCATTAACCTCTATTGAAACATGGTGGAAGATGCTATCATTAATCCACTGTTGGATAAGCCTAATGATTTTGTGATTCAGTTTCTCCCATTCTTTATCTGACATCTTATTGGATGGAGTAATAACTTTCTTGATTAGATCGTGAAGATTTTTGTAGTAAAGAAAGTCTTCAATACGAGGCTCTCAAATCAAGTTGTTGGTTGACGTCAGCTTGATCATAGTGCCTGACGAAGATTGATCATCTATCTATTAGCATCTCAACTCTTTCTTCAGTAATCTGTATTTGGCGAAATTTATCTCTGATATCATTTGTTGGGATTTGAATACTGAAAGATAATAGATAAAACGAAATAAAAATTATGCTAACGATAATACCAAAAGCATAGAGAAATCACAGCAATCACAAGAACATCAAAATTTTCATGGTTCGACCGAAGCCTACGTCCACATAAGGATCAGAATAAGAAGGAGCTTTCATTAAAATAATAATTTAAAGTACAAAAAATTTATTTGACTCCACATCAGGAATACCACTTCTAATACAAGAAAGAAAAAATTCAAAATTAAACAAACCTCCAGTAGAACCCTCAATGGAATGACTCTAATCCAAGGTTAAGTGAACTCTTCCAATCGACGTTCTCCAATTTTCTTTACTTGAACGAAGCACCCTGTAAACCTCTCTTCTTCTCTCTCTCCCTTTCTCCTTTTGTGGCTCATGGCTTTCTCTCTCTTTTTTTTAATATATTCCCCATGTCATATCTATGGACTCTTTTTATAGCCAAAAGCTAGTCCTTTTTGGACTTATCTTCTACGACGTAAAAGATTTTCGTGTGTCACTCAAAAGTCCTCTACGTTGTTGGTTCCGTGCCAAGAGACTTTTTCTGCAAGAATGTTAGAGTCCTCTATGAACTCTTCCACTCTCTTTCTCCTCTTTATTTGTTGGTGGGTCTCATATGAGGAGGGACCACACTAGCATCATCACATTTTTTTGCATTTGCATCACTTTCCTCTTCTTATGAATCTTTTGCTTTTGCAATTTCTTCCATCTCTATTCATTCCCAAGTCTTTTTAGGAGGCTCTCTAATCCTATATGAAAGAAGGCAATGTTGGAAGAAATGGAAGCACTTCATAAGAATGAGATATAGGAAATGGTACCATTAGAATTAGAAAAATGCATCATTGGACAAGGATGTGTGTGCACTATCAAGTTTCCATGGATGTCTCAATTAAGAGATACACTACATCTAGCTACCAAAGGCCACACTCAAACATATGGTGTGGACTATTCTGAGTTTTTCTCTCAAGTTGCAAAAATAAACTTAGCAAGAGCCTTGATTTTTATAGTACTAGATTTGGGATAGTCAATCAATTAGATATCAATAATGCATTCCTATACGAAGATCTTACAAAAGTTTATACGATGTGCATCTAGTCCTTTCTTTAATTAAAGAAGCAAATCCTGAATGCTAATCGAGGAAACACATTTATCAAGTCATGCGGTCTTCATGGCCTTGCTTTGATAAGTTTAGTAGAATATTATGATTTTGATTTAGGAGAAGAACATCACCCACTTATTATAAAGAAATTAATTGCTAAAGGACTTGTAGTTCTCATTATTTACGTTGATGATTTTTTCTTTGAAAGGATTTATGTTGATGATATAGTTGAAAGGTGATGATTCTACAAAATTAAAGCCTAGACAAGGTTCTTTCACGATAGATCTATGATTGTTTTGTTATATTTTGGATATTGAAGTAGCCCATTCTTGAAAGTAGTTCTTTCCTAAATAGAAGTATATTCTAGATTTTCTAAGGATTCAAGACTCCATGGATGCAGGCCTACAGATATTCATATAGATATTGATTTGAAACTATATATCTACTAAGGAGAACTACTTGCAACCCTAGAGATGCATTGAAGACTAGTAAGATGACTTATTTGGTTATCACTAGACCGAGCATTGCTCAACTTGTAAGTATTGTCAGTCAATACATGCCAAATCCCATGCTCCTTATTTTTACCATATTGTGCTATCCAAAAGGAGCACCAAGATATAGTGATGTTGATTGCGGGTATAGTGATGTTGATTGGGCTATTTCTCCTTCTAACAAAAGATATAGTACATTTGCAAGGAGGGGGATCGGGTTCAAATATTAATATTTTAGCAAAATATAAATTAATGTGGCTTAGGTCATTTTGTTTGAGTTTAATTTTTGGTTTCATAAGCTATTCCTCTATTATGTAACAATGAAGCAACTCACATTGCTAATAACTTGGTCTTCCATGAAAGGATTAAGTTCATAGATGTCGACCTTCATTTCTTTAAGATAAAGTTGTTGCAAGAGAGATTCCTACTCCTTATGTGCAATCTAATTCTCCTTAACTAATGAACTTATCAAGGCTCTTCATGTGACTGGTTGAAGAATATTAGTTTAAGTTAGGCATGATTGACATATATGCCCGAGCTGAAGAGGAGTATTAGTGTGAACAAATATGGCCATGACATATGAATGATGTGACCATGCATCATTAGAATTTTGTATAATCTTTTGCATCGTAATTGAGAGTTTAATTAAGCTTAAATATGGTCCGACCAAGTTAGCTGAGTATTTATAATGGCCCCTAAAACTAATCCCGAAGAACCTGCACCCAAGTAACAGAGTAAGATACTCAACTTGTTGGCCATGGAGAATCAAATTCAAGTATCAACACTTATCTCTGGCAAAGAGGATGTCAAGGCTGCTACTACAAAATTGATCCGTATGCCCTTGACAATCTATCCATAAACAAAATGGAGAATCAAAGAAAAGAAACAAAGAAGAAGAGGAAATTTCATCCATCAACATAAATTATGCATAAAAGTTCTAGAAAATACATCAAACTTTGCATCATTTTGGACTTGGGAGGAAAATAAAGATTATAAAATCTGTTCTGTAAGAGAAGAAATTCCATTAGTCATAATATTAGAAAATTGACTTGTTGAAGAGAAACAAGAATGGAAGAATGTATTCAAAGAATAAATTGGTTAATTATACTAAAACTTTGCATATAATCCCTAAAATGGGTTACAAACCAAATAAATTTGAAGACAGATCAAAGACATCAAATTGAAAATAATAAATTTAATAAATTTTATCTATGAAAATCCTGAAACATCAACCTCGTTATTGAAATTTAAGTGGAAAATATGCATTATTTTCTAATGAAACAAGAATTGATTGATTAAATATGTACGAATGCATAAAATTTATATCCTAATATAAGGACCGATATCTTAAAAAATTCATAAAATGTAAGAGAGCATTAAATTTGAATAGAATGGAAAAATTAATGCAGAAACATGTAATAATAGAGAAGAATTTGGTTGGATCGAATTGTGAATAGGGAAAGGAAAGGGATTCAAGATCCGAACATTTCTTTGTTTTTTTTTCTTGAGAGGGGAGAGAGGTGGGGAAGGTTTTGGTAATACTTTCCAAGATAGTATCTAAGCTCCAAATATGTATGGGTGAGATAAAAGGAAGTCTAGTAGAAATAGTTGAAAAGTGATTTTAACCATTATCAAATTAACAGCTATATTCTTTTATTATTTGGTTGTAATTTAACAAGAGGAATAAAGGCTTATTTGACATTTTAGCTTTTTATTTGATTGATACGAACATGAAATATAATTACATTTAAAATAATTAGGATAAAATTGATAAAACTTATCAATATTTTAATTTTAGATACTAATATTTTTAAAATATAGTAAAAAATAAATAAAATATATTTAATTTTGGTTATGTACCAAAGAATGAAAGATTTTTTTTAAAAAAAATATCATTGAATCTTTTAAGCATCACAACAAAACAACAATAAATCAACTCTCAATAGTTGAGTAATTTGTAACCTTATCAAGGATTAGAGATTCAAATAAAAATCTTTCCTTCCATCTAGAATAGATTTTACCATGTATATATTTTTAATATATGGTGAATACTATTATTTTGCAGATCGAAGATGTTTTAAGATATCTGTACTTTTTTTCACTATCTATGCATCTTTATTGTGTCTAAAAAATAAAATGCAATCAAATACTACCATCCATATTTACAAATATTATCGTATATAATGTGTATTGTCTCCACTAATAATATATGCCCATCAAAATTTTAAAATATTTAATAATTGATAGTTTCTAATTTAGATGGTTGATGTCATTCATAAAAAAAAATCTCATTTTATAGTATATAAAGGGACAATAGGAAGATTATGAAGTAGCTAGTATCTCAATGTCCCTGATTATTAAAAATAAAATAAATAAAAAATATATTATTTTAATTTATCTTTTGATATCATAATTTTTATTTATAAATTTAATTTAGTTCTCAAAATTATCATTGTAGTAATCTGTCTACCTCTTGAATAATGGGTCTGGATTGTATCTTTCACGTGAAAAAATGATTATTATTATTTTTTTGATAGCATCAATTGTTAGATCGTATCTTGCATGAATTTTAAATATTTTAATATTTTATATATTTATTCATATCTTAAAGCAGACATTGCACTGTCCAACGTTCAGGTTGCATCATTCTTTGGGGGTGAAAAATACAATTCACAATATGATCATCCATAAATAATAATAATAATAATAATAATAATAATAATAATAATAATAATAATAATAATAATAATAATAATAATAATAATATATATAATAAAAAGAAGGAA
>KE505050.1:170430-182649 GCA_000441515.1 Elaeis oleifera | reverse complement strand
ACCATCCTCATGATGATCCTATGGTCAGGAGCAGTTTATGAGTTAGTTATGTAAATTCATGCCTTAAATTTTCAACTCTTGAAAATATGAATTAACATTCCCACTAACTCAAAGGATGTATCACAGACACAATGAATAACCCTTTTATTCATTTATAGTCAAAATTACAATTTTGCCCTTAGATATGTACAGGAATGTGTCAGCCGATCTGGCATCTAGGGCACACATCTAACAGCTAGATCCTCCATTTTACCTTCAAAAATCTAAGGCAACTTGTCTTTCTTGCATCTGAAGTGATTTCACAAGTTTCATCTTAAAATTAATTATAACTTATTTTATCTTTTTGATAAATTGACCTTATTTATTATTAATTGGAGAGCCACTTGTTTAGGTGTTTTTTGATTGTTAATTACTAAAGTAGCATACATTGTAGTAATAATTTTAAATTTTAATGAATACAAAGCTTTGCAGAAATTCACTGCCCTAGCTATATATTCTTTTATTGGGACTCTCCTAATCTGATTTTTTCCTAAATAATGTTTTGAGCCTTTTATTTTATATTAGTTATTCTGGGGCCTTTTGCTAAGCTTTCTCCAGAACTTTGAATAAGAAATGTTTGAACTGAAAATGGTGTTGTGATACCCTTGCTGGAATTATGTCTGAAATTAATATGTTAAGCCTTGTTTTGGATTGCCACAATCAAATCTAAGTTCATCATGTTTATCTGTGGTCCAACTTGCGTTTTAGCCTAAGCCACAAAATTGTAGTGCTGCTAATGAATATGCCTTTATTTCCCAGCTACTACGCTAAATTATGTTTTCTGGTATGAAAATATTATCAAGAACCTAATATCAGACATAATTCACTACTATTAATTAATCCTCATATTCCCTTTGTTATTGTATTTTGATCTTTTTTGGATAACGACAAGAATTTAGTCATAATGTGGCAGGATGCTCCTCTGCCCCCTTGCATATCACAATTAGAAGGTGGCCTTGTCCAAGTGGCAATTGAAGTAGAAGATCGTGCACAACGTTCAGCAATTACAAGTAAACTTCCATTGACATGATTTTTTATATTTTTTCTTGTTAAATCGGGTTAAATGGAATTGATTATTGTTGGTAAAAGGATAATGTAGCAGATATGTGGATGCAATTCTGCTGATTCTTGTATAAACTTGCTGTATCACATGATCTTGTTCTATTTTGCTTATGTTTTTTTTTTAATATCTGTAGTCCCAAAATATATCATCATATACTCAAGAGCTGAAGTTGCTTCCCTACTCAATCCTCAGTCGATCAAAAATTTCTTTAGCATGTTTACCAAAAAGAAAATCAATAGCATCGATAATTTTCTTGCTTTCGAAGGAACTCTTGGTTTCATCTTGTTATGAAAACTGACCATGTTGACATCTCTTATATGTTCAGGTTTACATTCATAGCTTGCCACACTAGACTGGAACCTTTATCTTTTCTGAAATAGGAACCACACTTGATAACCACCACTTTTTCTCTTTTATGACATTGATTTTTTTTTTTTTTAAACTCCTTGTAATGTGATTATTTATGCGTTACTTTCTAACAATGATGCAATAAGAATCATACATTTCCTGCACATTGTTCTGGAAAGTGTTTTGGCAAGGTTACCAGATGATCAGGATAAACCACCTATTAAGATGATCATGTTTATGGTTTTATCCGTTCTTTCCTGAAAAGTTTGATAGCTATTGGTTATGCAATGATATTTTGTATTATCCCTGGAATTGTTACAAGATACTATATAAGAGTGGTCTAAGGTGCATTAGTTCCGTATGTATGGATAGACTACTTATTCTTAGAGGATTTATCCCTCTTTTGGATGTGAAAGGCATCAAATCTTGGAATGGGTAGCATGCTCCAGGGGAAAAATGAGTAGGGAGATGTGTGAAGTGGTTTTGTCACTTTAAACCTTGCTAACCAAAGAAAGAAATGATGCTATTTGAAGTAATATATTTTGAGCATAAAAATAAGAGGTTGGCTACTTTAGGAATTCCTTCAATTATTCACATCAGTTCAACTGTTTTTTATTCCTTCATTCGTTCCCCAGTTCAACTATTGTTTGGTGAAGAAAGGATTCTTTGAATGTTCATCAACCATGAGTTCCAAGTGCGAATACCACCTGTGCAATACTAAGTTATGTACTCAATTAGCTGGCTCATCTAATCATCAACTCTTACAATTTCCTCCTTTTATATGAGAAGTGTATGAAAAGGGTAACCAGAGATCAAGCACTTGAGATTGACATAGTCAAGCTGTCTGATGACCACAAATCAACCTGCCCTTTCAAATTGGGATTTCTTTGAACTCGATGATCAATGATTTGTTGCAAGCTGTTTGAATTGGGTGATATTATAAATTGTTACTGCAGAAGGTAAAATGAAGGTGAGTGCAAATGAGAGGTCTGAGCTATGTCCAGACCTAATGCAACTGCAATGTGGGAATAACATCGAATAGTTGTGTGGATCCAGAAAATATCTCATATTCTTCAAAGTTAATGAACCGTGAATGCAAATAATGAATGATAGATGACACTCAAGATTATGACTTATGAGTATAAAAGAATTGAAGATAGCTGGAACTTATGATATTGAATGATTGATTGGAGATCTGCACATGGAAATATTGACTTGCAATTGTGTGATGTGGAGAGTACTTTAGAAGTTGCTAATGGATGTTACCTCTTAGGCCATTTCAACCACAAGTGAAGTCCATGATTTGAAATTCACTATATACATTAATGCAGTAAAAAATTTTGACAGGTTACTGCAGTTGCTTGTCCAATAGCTTGATTGCATCAATTCCTAGGTTGTTTAATATTTAGTATCTTCTCTGGTTTTAACATTTGGTATTGTTGCTCTTCCTTTGTTAAGATGGAAACTCGGGAGGCTTTGTTCCTGGTCTAATATTCTTAAAAGGAGCTCTCCAAAATTTTGCTTGTTACTACATTTTTTCAGGTAAAGTATGAATCATATGGAAGTCTCAGATTCCCTATTTTTTTCATCAGGAGTGAATGCTGATGATGTTCGAGTGAGTGTAGCTGCTCCAGCTGCCCGAGGCGAAGCTAACAATGAATTGTTAGAATTTATGGGCAAGGTTTGCAATTCTTCCCTTTGATTATTTCTAATTTATTGTTTGAGTATCATGGGACTTGGAGGAGCAATCATTGCATTACCCTGACCGTATATTACACCTGACTGTGTTTAGTGAACTTGAAGATGACTCGTACGATTAATTGGTTCCTGAAACAGGTGTTGGGCTTAAGGCTGAGTCAAATGACGCTTCAGAGAGGATGGAACAATAAATCAAAACTTCTAGTAGTGAGTTATCTTACCCTGAATATTTTTTGCTTGAAATACCACAAAAGAGCCCCATTAAATCTTAATATTGTAAATAGTGGTTAAGCAAGCTGCATGAAAAAAGGTAGATTCAAGGTGGTGTGTCAGAAGTAGAATGGAATCCAGCTGGATTGATTGTTAGAAAAGATGAATATATCTTTTCATTCTAAAATCCTGATGAGAACCATGTGGAGAGTCATTTGCCTCGTAGAAATACCATCGGCTTGAAACGTTAACAGTACCAGATCCCTGACCTGGCCGTAATCAAGATTTAGGTTGTGCTCTTTTCCAAATTATTTTTTTGTTCAGTGACTAGATAGATATGAATGATATGATGATCAAAACTAATATGTCAAATATTTATTTGTTGATGCATGAGATGTTTTTTTCAGGTCGAGGACTTGTCTGCTAGACAGGTGTATGAGAAGCTTTTGGAAGCTGTGCAGCCCTGATGTAGCCATATGTTTGGAGCAGACTTCATCTTGTTTCAGCAGATCTGGCCTGTGACTTGAGTGTGATTGGTAGACTATTATTGCTTTTAAACTTTACCTCGATATTATTTGTAGGTGGGTATATATTATTTGCATGCTTCTGTCCAGAAGCCTGAGTATTTAAAGATGCTCGCTGGAGCATGGTCTAAATAGACCATGAAGCTCTTCTGAAAGAACCTGGAGCTGCAGTTGCTAGTAATTCCCAAGCAAATTAAGCCCTACTGTGGGCCGATAACAACTTGAATCAACTAGGTGTGAAATGCGCTGCTTACAGTGCTTCATCCCACCGCGAGACTGGACTAGATGCATTTGCGACATTGTTGTAATCGTAGACCATGTGGGCATGGTACAACTTGTTTGCTTATCAGTCTAATCAGAAAAGTGGTAACTTCTGTTCTGCATTCTGTTTAGCTTATCTCTAATATGAAACATCGAAATTTATTCCTCGACTCTCAGGTTGACTTGTATTTAATGTAAAATATGAAAGTTTTATTCCTTGACTTTCATGTCTTCTCTTTCCTTGGATACTTGGTGCCCAGCCTGGGGAATAAATTGAATGGTGATGGGTCATTTGCCTCCAAAAAAAAAAATGGAGGAGGAAGGAAGAAGAAGAAAATGACAGATCGTGGAGTAGTAAAAGGCTGGAGTTTGTGGTATTTCAAGGAATGTTTATGACAGTATGCTGAAAATTGCTGGGCCAGGACAGTGGTTGAACTGGAAGCGTGGACAACTTTTCAGGGCCTAATGGATATTAAACAATGAGGCGGCTTGCTATGAACCGGTGGTAATTATTATCTTAAGCTCCTTATTTCCATGATTTGCCAGAAAAACACTGTCATGGTATTTGATCAAATATATCTGGGAGCAATTACTTGGTTCTTTGGTAGGCATACCTCCTGGGTTTTGATTCACTTTCCAAGAGACTAATGCTCTTGCAGATGTCCTTACCAAATGTGACAGGGTTACACATTACATTGGAGTAGAACTCAGTGATCTGTTGCCTATTGTTATTGGAAACCTGTTTGAAAGATGAATGCAATTGACTTGGTGCCTTTTTCTAACCAAAAAAAAAAAAAAAAATCCTCCTTACCATAGTGAAATGAACATTCCAATTACTGTTTCATAAGTATGATTAGGGAATTACTGCTTGCCGGTGATACATGTTAGGTGAGGCTGTTGGACAAATCCGTCAAAAAATCCTCTATCCACGCCCATTGCATTTACAATCAGGTTAAAATCCTATTTATTTTACATGGATCCATATTTGACTAACTAAATTATGGCTTCATTTCTTAATTATATCCCTTAGAAACGAAAACGAGGTAAAAGAGGATCTAGGATTTGGTGTCAAGATAAAGGGAGATATGAGAAGAAAAAAATTGCGATAAACATGTTGTCTTCTCTACATTATTATCTAATATTTTTGTTCTTAATTTTTACAGTTAATTGCAAGGCCTTTCTAATCATCCAAACGAATGCTCTCCCGGTGGTAGAGCTAGGTTTTAAGGATTTCTCTGAACCATGATGATCCTCCAGGCTTGCGTCAGTCTTGGGAGTATCTTATCCAATTATAAAACTATCCTCATAAAAATTATGCATTTCAGATGTGACCAAGCTTACGGGTCAAATTCCTAGTTATCACCCATCCTACATTCGTTGATAAGAATCTAAATATCAAATTCCTAGTTATCACCCATCCTACATTCGTTGATAAGAATCTAAATATCAACCTAAAAAGGTGTTTAGTCGAGGGGAGCTGGGACTTGAATAAAATAGATCACTTCCATTCTTTGAACGGACGAAATCTAATTCCGATTTCGATTCCAAGATAAAATAAAATGACCCAATCCCTCTAAAATCCAATTCTTACTCTCCTCTAAAAATTCAAATATCCACTTCTTCTATTTCAATTACGATCATGAATCAAACACTTCATCTATTTCAATTACGATCATGAATCAAACACTTCTTCATGGATACAGTCATTCAAATTCTTATTTGAATCTATTTCGATTTTGATATCAGTCACGAACCAAACACCTCCTAAACAGCATTTATAGAAGGTTCATTCGATACTCTTCAACAGTGTACAAAAGAAAAAACAAGAATCACATACCGGTTCTTATTAGAGCTGATTTAAAGATATGTGTCCCTAATCATGAAAAACGCTTGCAAGAGAAACCAAGGCTTCTGTAAAGCTACCGGAACGCTGAAGAAAACCCACCCTACCTATCAAATAATCCATTTGCCTGCTTTTCTTTGGGCAAACAAGGCCACAAACATGTCGCTCATTGGATATTTTTCTACCCCTATTTCCCCGATAACTTCTACTAAATACACATTCTAGCATATCTGAGTCTGTTCTGCCTCGGGTGGTTGTGGTCTGATAGGATGCATCTTTAAATCCAGGCTCATCGAGCACCAGGATATCAGAGCACCAGGATATCAAAGTCTCAGGTGATAACGTACAAAGGAATCAGTTGCATAACAATGACAGATAGCTCTTCCTACGCATTTAAGCAACCTGGACATCAGGCTCAAAGCCAACAAATTAATGACAGCTTAGCCGTCAAGGAAAAAAAAAAATGGTGCCTAAAACAACATCTGCATAGCACGAACAATTCATTCACGGAAGATACATATTCATGACTTGCCCCAACAATTAGATGCCAAGTTCCCTCCAATCAGGTGAAGGTCGTCTTGCTAGCCATAACATTGACCAGATGATAATTCGCTCGAAAAGCCAAACCATCATGGAAATACCAGTCCTATCCACAATCTTGACAAGAGTATGACATCAGCTAGCATGCATGTACATTGATGATAACTAATGTGAAACACATTCTAATCCGGGAAGAGAGAATCAATGATCAAAGTGTCAAAAACGTGACATATTTTGCTAAGTACCTAGTAGCTGGATTCATCCTTTCAAAATTTTAATAGAGGTGATATCCTTAGAGAGATCTCCATTAACACAGCCACCAAAGACAAATAACAATAAGTGCAAGTAAATTCCATCCAAAAAAATGTTCGGAAACATGCCAAAACAACCAGCATCATCTAAATTAGAACCAAAGTGGACCAAAACTGATCCCAAAATCCGACTCAAAACTACTAATGTTACTACTCAAGATGAGGTTCCACTGCGCAAAGCAACTTTCTTGGGCTTCCTGGGGGCAATCTGTGACTCAGGCTGCAACATAGAATGGAAGAATGATAAGAAAGTCTGACAAACATTGTAAACTAAGATCATCTCATTTAAGGTCATGAAGAACAGGATAATTGCCTAGCATGCTTTTGGCTTGTCATAAGGCAGTGAATCTTAATGTTTAAACAATATGATGTTGGAAAATCAATAATATTCCTGATCACATAATTCATCTAACTGAACCTTTTTAATTTGCATGCTAATAACCAAAGGAAATTCACTTACAGACCATCTGATAGGCCTGAACATTCTGTCAAAGGCATAAAAAACCTAAAATGCACTCAGCTACTTTATATTGGGGAGTGAAAGATGAATTGGTTAATTGCAAAACAAAAGAAAATTTGAACACATTGTTGAGGTCATGCTAGCTTTAGCACACAAAGAGGGATACATCCTTTACCTTTAAACATAGTATATTTTTACACAATATAAGTCAACAAAATTACCTCTTTCTTGACAGGTTCTTCCTTCTCTGACAGGATCAGCTCAATGTGACATGGAGAGGACATATAAGCTGCCATAATACATGACTAATTAGTTTAGAAAAGCTACACAAGTTAATTCAGATCAGGAAGAACTCACGGTTAATTCGTCCATGAGCACGGTAGGTCCGCCGCCTCTGCTTTTGGGCTTGGTTCACCTGGATGTGAGATATGTAGAGAGCATCGACATCCAAACCTTTTACCTGAAAAATAAGGAGCCAAGATCATTTGAGTGAAAGAATGCCGCTTAGTACTCAATCAGAAGAATAATTTATAAGCCCTTACTTCAGCATTGCTTTCAGCATTTTTGAGCAGATCCAAAATGAATCTGGCAGATTTCACAGGCCAACGCCCCTGTCCATTTGCATGGCGGGCTTTTGCTTGAGCTGTACGCCCTACACCTCCACAAAACCTCCGGAAGGGAATAGCTTGCTTGTGAGCAATCACATCCTCAAGGTACCTCCTAGCCTTGCCCAAAGGCAGCTTCCTGATCGCGTGAGCTGTTTCACGAGTGTTCTGTTTATGACGACACAGCATTTGAGCATGGACATTGAGCATACTTGAAATTTACATGACTTGAATATTCAATAACAAAGGACAAGGCCAGGCAAAATATAAGAGTACACGTCAAAAAAATATAAGAGTACGGAACATTAAAACAAAATCTTATATGATAAGCAAAAGATCCCCAATAAAATGTAAAGACCTTACACAGACATTTCATTAATTCTGACCAAAAATATTATGCTAGAACTTCCTGCCACTAGAAGGACATACCATCAAAAAATTTATATTAATTTCTAAGCGTAAGTATTAGCTAGCCTGCTGAACATGAGAATACACAATAGTGACACAAAATCCCATACTGATAAGCATAAAAAATTAACCTAAAAGGGGCTAATTTGAAGTAATCAGTCATTGATAAAAAGAAATTTTGGGTGTAATAAAATAAGTCTACCAGTAATTACAGACCTTTGGAAATAGTCATATCTGGTAACAAGAAAAGAAATTCTGAAAGCAGAGCCCATGGTATATTAATATAAAGGACACTACCAAACAGACAATTCCTAATTTTCAGACCCCTACGTTGTCACTATTGGTAAATGGAAAAGAAATACTGAAAGCAGAGCACATGGTAGATGATGCTGCCAAACAGACAATTCCAATTGAAGCACTAAGTTCGTGGTGACATCCACAAAGGTTCAATAAACAACAGTTACACGAACTTCACACTATTTGTGCATAGCATATCGACACCCAAAACATAGCCTCCATGAGTTCTTGAACCTCCAACCTCGTAGAAGACAACATTTGATCCTTGTTTATTGTAAAACCACAAAAAAAAAAAGGAGAGCTTACCAGCAGGTCTAACAACTTCTACTATGAATACTATGATGTTCCATTGTTTACTGAGCCTTTTTCACAAAGAATGTCTAAAAGCTCACCCAATAACAATGAACATGATTTTCCCAAAGTTTACGAGAGGCCTGTCTATGAGGAAAACAGACCCTGCTTTTTCTTTAGGTTATATCAAAGTCTGGCTTACCGCACATCAAATTCTACTCATGACACAATAATCAACCAAATTTACTGATTTGTTTGAGCAAAACATGCTATGTTGGAAAAGTTAGTATATTGACTAATACATAAATTTTAGCAGATCTTAGTTGCAAGTCTTACACATATTTGCATGTATGTCTACATGTGTTAAAATACATAACAATGCATCTAAGATTTCAGGCATGCAGATGAAGTCAATTGGAAAAAAATATGAGATCAGTATCGAAGGGTGCAATATCATGTTGATAAATTAATTTCTGAGGTTAATGAACATGTTAGCACTGAAATACTAATTTCAGTGAAAAGCAGTCATTGTCAAAGATGAAGCAAACAATTTAGTGCAGTACAATATGTTACTGAAGAGACGATTCAGAAACAATGTAGTCACACCTAACTTGCAGTTATATAATGTCCCACCCAAGGGTTTAGATCCCAGTAGGACATCCCGTGGGACACCAGGATGGGATACCATCCCATATTTCGAGACAAGATTGTCCCACTAGCATCCCAATGTCCCAATCGGAACATGCTGGGACATCCTCTGTCCCAAGTGTCAAGATAGGGTAGGATGGTGGTGTGTCCCATTCCATGAAAAACTGAAACAGTTTCATCCCATAGGATTTAAAACCTTGGTTACACCATCCAACGGATTCCAGATCAAAAGTGTAATCTAAAGGATTCCATTTAACAGTAACACCATGGAACTATACAGAATGTCTATCGATGACATGCTGAATATAGCAGCCACTACATGCACTAGCAAATGACATTAACACATAACAGGCGAAACAGCTATTAGAATAATTAATTGTGCAAATATTGCTGTCAATGTTCCATTGTTTACTGAACCTTTTGTCATAAACAAAGCCAAAAGGTTCACCCAATAACAATGTATACGATCTCCCTAAAGTTTACGAGAGGCCCATTTATGAAGGAACAGGCCCCTGCTTTTCTCTTTAGGTAATGTCTAGCTTAATGTACATCAATTTATACTCATCTAATGGTAACAAATTGCTTAACAATCAGATTAGCGTAACATTCAGTGTGTGCATCCAAAATGTATCAAGTTGGAAAGATTTAGCATGTAATTATATTTTCATCAATAACATGGGCATTACGATAAGAGCAAGGTACCATTACGCAATGAAGGGAATATTTAAAACTTGGTATTCTTGGATATCAAAAAAAAAAAAGTGAAAAAGTAGGAATGGAACTCTTTTCTTGACTCTATATTCCATGTAAATTGGTATTCTTGGATTTCCCAAGGAAGGGTCAAACAGTTGAAATGAAACTCTTTTATTGACTCTATATTTTCTAAGAAAAGTGGGTTATATCACAGAGAATTTTTTTTATTAAAGAGAAGGATCTATAGCAAAATTAGGGCATATTGACTGCACCAGAAAGAGACGCAGAATCAAATAAAAGACAAACAAAACAAAATGAACCAAAATCAAAGGCAACATACTGTTCGATTCAGCCCCCATTGCCTCAGCAGCATAAGAACAGTTCCAAAAATGTAGAAGGGAAAGAGGAACCATATAGAGAAATGCTTAGTCAATGCAATCAAGTCGAGGATCATATCCTCTCAAGACATCCATTACCGTGGTCAAATTTGATTCATATTCTATCCAATGTTCAGTATATTAAAAAAAAATCCACTGAAGGGCTAAATGATGCACTACTGAAATCAAACGAGACATGAATTGCACTGAGAACAGACATCTAAACACCTAAAAATTTCATAAGAGAAATACTGTAACAAGTTACAACGCACCTTAAAGTGAACCCTCAAATCCTGGCCCATGGCCTTAGCGGCTGCATTAAAAAGGAACCACAAATAAGATCAAGTAGTGAACAACCACGTGACCATCTCATCTAGAGCATCAGATCTTTACAACAAAGAGACGGAAACAAAATCGATGCGGAGAAAAAATAACTAAATAAAATGTCCACAAATAGAACTTTATCAAGGCAGATCCATCAAAATAATCAAGATGCATGTAGATCAACGAGCTTTTGTGAAAGAATTTAAGAAAAGCTACAGTTCCATAGACAAAACAAAACATAAGACGCACAAAATCGGAGATTCGGAATGCCAAGTGAACCAGATCAGTTGCCAAAGACTCAAAATGCACCAAGTCAAGGCAGAGATAGGGCAAAAGAGATCGAGAAACTTACACTTGGTGGGGTTGTTGGGTTCTCTCGAATACTTCACCTGATCACAAGAGAAACATCAACCCAAGGAAGGATTAGAAAACTAAGACCAGCGAAAGAGAAAGCTATAGGGCAACGAAACTGGAACGAGAGAAAGGATTACCATGGCTGCAGAGGAACGGGGAGAAGGACCGGTCTCCGCTTCCCTCCTCTTCTCTTCGCTCTCGCTCTGCGACAGAGAGGAGGGCGGTCTCAAATGAGGCGGCTTTATAAAGGAACGAAACCCTAACCCTCAAAAACGCTTTACATCCCGACCGGCTTTCTCCGGGGGCTGGAAACAGACTGGGCCGGCCGGGCGACCGCTCGACCCGAAAATTATTATTATTATTATTATTATTCAGTATCGAGCAAGAATCGATGATTTTTTTTAAAAAAAATATCTGTACATCACGTGTGATATAATAAAATTAATATAAAATATATCATTCAATTATATTGAATCATATGACATATTAGTGATGTGATAGATATTTAATATTTTTAAATTATTTTTTTTTAATTTTAATAACGAAAATATTTTTTTCATAGAACAAAAAAAAATATTATTTTTTGATATTTTGTATGACTTCCTGTGAATATATATGATATCTTAAATAATATATATAACTTTTTATGAATTTATATGACATCATAAATAATAAATATGACTTCCTAATACTTTATATGACTTTATGAACAATATATATGACATCCTGAATAATATATATGGCTTCTTAATACTTTATATGACTTTTTGAGCAATATATATGATATTATAAATAATATCTATAACTTTTTGATATCTTATATGACTTCTTATCAATATATATGACATCCTGAACAATATATATGACTTCCTGTTAGTTATCATAACCAATATAATTATTGTTATGATAACTAACAGGAAGTCAT
>KE505050.1:144170-162537 GCA_000441515.1 Elaeis oleifera | reverse complement strand
ATATCAAGTTACAATTTTTATATTTAATTTTTTTATCTTCTAATTATTAGTTTATTCTAAATATAAGTTTTCATGATAATGGATGAATGAAGATGGAAAAAAAATAATTTACTAAAATTCAATATATGAGAAGAATTTTAAAAAAAATTGAAGCATATGAAGAAGCAGACTTACTCGCCGTGATCCTAGAAATTAGTTTTTTTAATAAAAATAAAAAACCTGGAATTCAACTATTGTTCATAGCCATATGTTTGTCTGGAATTCCTTGTTTTCTTTTTCACTCCTACAGGCCTCTTGGATATATTATTCTGCATGCTCTCTCAGACTGACTGATCAGACGGTTCTTAAGTTCTCAGCCTCACTCTGCCATGTGGATCCTCCTACTATGTTTTCACCCATTTTCAAGCTGGATGTTGGTTGTTGCTTTTCTATAGATGCTTCAATGCCTACAATTTTGTATTCGTCTTTCATCTCTCTTTTGCTGCTCTATTACTCTTCACTCATCATGTATTAGGTCTCAGCATTCAGGAATATGTTCATTGTTCAGGTGCTGGTTACAACACTTTCTATCATGTTGCCCTGGCTACACTACCTACCATGGGTCCAAGACTATAATTCATTGTTTTAGTGCTGCTCACAAGGCTATGCTTCATTGTTTCAGTACTTTGTTCTGTGTTTACTTTCTCATCTTTGGGTCTTCCTATGTAATTTTATCTTCCTTTGTGTTTTGTAAGGGTCTTAATTTTGGCTTTCGTAAGGGCCTTATGCTCCTTTAACTTTTGGTTGTAAAACTCCGTTACCTTTTGTTAATATAGCTTATGCTCCTTGTTCTTTACTTGGAATTCAAATGTTGTTCATGGCCGTATGTTTGTCTAGGAGTTGTTAATAAGGAATTCTTCATCTGTGTTAGAGCGCACCTCTGGATGCAATGCTCAACCTGCAGCAATTCAAGGCAAAGTGTGATGTTGGTGATTAAATTTTTCAATTTAAAACAATACACAATTTTTTTGGGCCAGAGATGGGTTCTAGCCGGGCTCGGGCTCGGGCCTAGCCAATTATAAACAATCTGGGCTGGTCCGAATCCATTCGGGCTGGGCTCGAGTTTGGGTCCAGCCAATTGCAAATGATCCAGGTCAGTCCGTTTGGATTCGGGCCGATCTTAAATTTAAAATAATTTTGGGCCTATGCTCGGCCTAAAGCCCAAAAATTTCGGGCCAGACCCGGATAAGGGTATGGCTCGGCCCAGCCCGACTTATTTCCAACCTTGGGTGTTTGAAAATACTTGGGGGTTTCACTATCCGATATGCCAATGGTGGTTGCAAAATTTATTTTTTGTTGGATAGGATGACAGTTACTATTGCAGTTAAAAATGGAATGCTTTATCACTTGCTGTTTGGGTAACCTTGCTTCAATCTATGCTATCATCTACTCCTTTTATTACTATATCATGTTCATATGCCACTTTGGATAATTAAAAAATTGGACGAGGATTTCAAGCTTTTCTTGCGGGGACATTCTGCCACCTGCAAAGGACTTGATCTTATCTCTTATAGATCTGTTTGCTTTCCAAAGGAGAAAGGTCTTGGGATATCCTGTAGTGCAGTATCATTTCACATGATCAATCGGGACTAGTTCTTCCATTTGTGCTTCAAGAACCCTAGTTTCCATCATTCCCTTGATTGCCTAGTCCATCTAAATAAATATGAATATTGATCATTCAGATACGCAAGTTGAGACCCTTGTAACTTCTAACAAGATATGGGACATGGAGCAGTTGACATCGCTATTTTTGGCTGATAATGATCCAGATATTTAGCATTCCCCTTGCGCAAGGACTTTAGACTAATTAGCTATGTTGGGTAAAGTAAGCTCAATTAGGTCTTCGTGTAGGAGATGTATCACTTAGTGCACTAGCTATATCCCATAAGTATCATTCCTAACTTCCGATGGATCTGGAAAATGAATGTGCCAATAGAGGTAAAACATTTGGTGGTAGCCGTTATGGAGGAGGCTGCTTTAGAAGAGTATTTTTACAGGAGAGGGATTCTTAATGCAGAGCATCAATTCTATTATTTATGTTTGCATAGTGTAAAAGATTGCGAGCATGTGATTACATCCTATTCATTTGCAACTAGCTACCGGCGATAATCGTGCGCTATGTGCGAGCAAAAATTTTATCCTCAATATTTGTTGGCCTTAGTGCAGTATCTTTCCACCGCCATGATAGCAAAAGGGTATTAATTTATCCTTGCATATATGGCATCGCTCATTTCGATGCATGCGGATCCTCTGCTGTGTACCGCATGATGCAGTACATAGTGCACACGTGCAGTTGTGTGATGCATGCCGCGTGTGGCCGTGTGCACCGTCTGTCGATGCGTGCATGATGGATGGTGCATGCGATGGTGCGGTGCATCGTGTGCACCACAGAAGATCCTTGCCTCATCTCGACAGCTCATACTAAAGTATTTTAAGCTTCCATAGCCTTTCCTCTTCAAGTGGCAAGGCATTGATATTCTCTTTGTTGATATCATGAAGCACCGGGTAGCTCTCTCTCAATACTCGATCAAAGCATTGGTGTGGCTCGTTGCTATAAGATAAAAATAACTTACTACAAAACTTGAGTCTTGGCTGCCCTCTTCCCTTGGAGCATTGAATGTCAATTTCGATGGTGCAATAGTAGCTAATAAAGCAATTGCTAGTTTCATTATTAGGATTCATTATGAGGAGCTACCAAGGGTTGGTGGCAAAGTACTGTGGTCCTCTTTGGTGACTTATGTTGAATTAGTGGTTGCATGGGTGGATTTACATGTGGTTGTCATTGTTTTAGGTGCAACAGGTCTGGAAGGTGATTCCTCAATTGTAATTAAACGGATTTATGGTTTTATATTAGTAGCCACAAAGATACTTCCTTGTTGAAGGATATTATATATGGGTGGGAAGTCTACTAAATAGGTTTTCATGGCAGCATATATCTACTACAAGGTAAACTAGGCAGCAGATTCCTTGGCAGTGATAGCATTGAAAAGTGATTTCATGATCAAGTAGGGCAAATAACTTCAAGCTGCTCTCACCCACATCCTCTAGGCTGACGGTTTTGGTGTGATGTTTTTGTAGAATCTAACTTCAGTATGGATGGATTGTTGCCACTCAAACTTTAAGTTCCAGCTCTTAACTCATCCTTGTACTTATGTTGAGAAGGAGATGGACAGATTGTTTAACAAATTGTCCAATATGCTTTCAGCTATCTATCACACCCTAATTTGAATGGGTATCCCATCATACACATCTTATAATCATTAAGATTAGCTGATTGTTCAATAAAGCATTAGCAATCTATGATATGTTATGCTTCTAAGATGCATAAATATAAGTTGGTGTGAGATCCACATGCTTTATAACATGCATCTAGTGCATTCTACATGGTGTGCACCAAATGCTGCATTTAATAATAACAATATGCCACGTGCATCAAAGCTAACCCATCCACATTCTGCACTGGATTTGCTCCGAAATCGAGGAGGTGCTTTGGTATCTTGTATGATTTTTTGTGAAATTATGTTGGAGCATTTTGGTTAAAAGTTGGAGGTGTAGCTCAGATGTTAGTGCACTTGCTTAGCATGTGAGAGGTATGTGGATCGGTACCTTGCATCTCCATCATTCTTCTATTTTGTCCTTTATTATTTGAATATATTTTCCTTTTTTTTTTTCACATTTATCTTTACTTTTTACCATTTACTTGTTGGCTTGTAAACAAGTATATCAAATTAACACTTGATACTTGTATGATATTGACAAAAATTTCAGTCATACTATTTTGGGCTATGTTTCCATGCATGACACTGACAAGGTAAGTGATGGTGTGACCTAGATTTTGAGACAAAAAATATATATACAAAAATAATAATGCTCTTATGTAAATTTGGATTTGTGTTTGTTAATTTGTACATGACAGAAAATATAGATACAAAATAATTATGCTTATTAGAACCAAAGGGCTCACCGTCCATTATGTAGAACTTAGAAAAGGTGATGTAAATCTGTGATAGAAAATTTGTATTTGTATATTATTATAATGTTTGCATGTTGTTATTGTATTATCTTTCTTATATATTTATATACATGTATGCATATATGCATATATGTATGTATGTGTTGCGATAGATTTCCAGCTTAGATTGGAGAGGCTGGAGTGTGGCGGCACCCGATCCAAGTGGCGGCAATCGGATTTGCAAAAATAAGTTCCGGACCAGAGTCAGCTCCGACGGAGACCCTTCGATGCCCAAGTTAGATATTTGGAAACATATGAGAGGGAGAAAGTACGAAGGATGGCATTACCTCTTTTTTTGGAGTCTCTATTTTCTTTTTATACGGGAGTCGTAGAGAAAAAATCGTGGGAGACCATCCCAACTTCTTCTAATATGCCATTCTTGGTGCCTATCTTGATTTTCGATGGCTAATGTCGTACGATCAGTCATTCTCAAAAGTGATATGATTTGATATGATCTTATGCACGTGCAGTCATCATTTTCAGGAGTGGCTCGATTTGATGTCGAGTAACATGATTTGATGGAACAGCTTGAGGGTCCTTTGCTTGTTGTTCCAAGCACATGGATGAGGCTCAATATTTGTCATGTAGATCGCTATAGGTTGAAGATCGGCGGCCCTTCCGAGGTCGGCACCCGAAGTGCAGGTGCTATTGCAGAGATAAGGGGTGTTGAGTTCATTTGCAGGACTGTGGTTGACACAGAGATTGGTGACTGGAGTATATATCGGCTATGATTTGTGTTCATTTATACTTTTGGGTTGGTCATCAGAGTTTTGCTAGCAGCACCAGGAATAAGTCTCGAGTTTCATGGCCGAGGTGGGGCACCTGACAACACTTGTCCTCCCACTTTCGGATCCGAAGTGGTCGGTTCGAATGGCGGAAGTAGTGGTCTTCTTGATCTTAGCAGAGTGGATGAATCTGGGCCGATTGCACCATTTGAGTTGATGGCCTTGGAAAGGTTTCCAGCAAGCTTGTAATTATGGTCGATCGATATTTAGGGGCTTCGGCTCAAGCCTTCTGGATATCTTTGAGATTTCCTTCAGATATTTTGTGGGTTCCATCCTGAGTGATTTTGAGGTGTAGGTACCTCCCAGAGTGGCTATGATTGTGCTAAGTTTAACTTCGAAGGTTTTAATTAGGAATAAAATATCTCTATGAGATCAGATTGCCTCGTTACTTGGGCCATCTTTGAGGAGAAGGTGGAGGTCTCCAGGGGGATTTACTCGGGAGTTGCCTAAGACCCATCCCAATTCGCTACACCGAGAGTTAAGGTGGGTTTTGAAGCACCTTCATGAATTGGCCCCCCGAAGATTTATCTGGATAAGGTTGTCATTATGGGCTACGGTGTTAGGCACTTCAAAGTCTGACAAGTGGTGTGGCCCGATTGCTCGAAGGTAGGGCACGTATCGCTAGGGTCTTATATAAATAGACCTCTTTGTTGGGCATGTTTGTCAGAGAACATTCCTTCTTGGGGTCATGGAGCTATTGTTGGGATTTGGCATCTTAAATTCAACCCACAATGGGAGAAAAGCCCAAAATGGAGAAATCCAGATACGAGAAGCTCGAAAATGTGGCCCAGTAGGACCTGCAGCATGCAGCCCAGGCACTATCTTGCAGTGCGTGCGGCCTAGGTGGGGCTTGCTGCATGCTGGCCCAATGTGGGTGCACAGACGCCCGCGGTCCAGGTGCGTGCCTATGCAGTGCACAGATATGTGACATGGTCCATGATGGATCGTGGGAGGAAGCATGGTCCACACCTCGGACTGCCACAGACCAGGAGGGGTTTATCGTGGGTCACGTGCGTGCGGATGAGCACACGACACGCGGTGCATGCGGGTGGCTGCGGTTCATGCCAGGGGAGGTCCACGCATTGTCTAGGGAGGTTTTGTGCCCGATCTTGCACGATTGGACGGCCAGCAAAATGTGCGAGTGCGATTAGACGGCCAGAGATGTTCTGGACTTTGATCATGACTGTGCTTAAGGTTATAGAGTTTTGTTAGGACTCTATTTCAGATCTTTTTAATAGGAGGCATCAACAGCAGCTAAAGAGAATGGTTAAGAAGCGGTTTGGCATGAGCAGCAGGCAAATCAGTCGAGAGTATTTGGAACGATCGTGAGAGTGGCCGTGAGACATGATGTAGCGACTGAGAGCATCATAGGAAGTGTCCAGGGACGTCGAGGACCTTGGCTCAACAGACCTGTGAGAGGATTTTTTTGGAAGATTTTGTGAGAGCTTTTGTGAGAATTATGCTTTTGTTGAGAGAGATTTGTGTATGAGAGTTGAGAGTGCGTGATCTTCTCTTGTACTTGTTATTTTCTTCTATAGTGAAGCTTGCGTGCCCCATGAAGATAAGCCTTAGGCTGATCCATATATTTAATTGTGTCCTATTTTATTTTTCTTTCTTTCTACCGTAATAATTGGTACTAGATCTTCAATAATTAGAATCAGAGCCAGATTGTACTAGAGAGCCAGGTGGTACCAGTGCGTGCGGTTGTCCAAATTGTGGTGGTGTTGATCGAGATTGAAGAAGATGAAGAAGTTAGCCATAATCAAGATGAAGATCAACCGCAAAGAGTTGATTGATGCTCTCTTATACAAGGAGAAGCTGTCTACCATAAAAGATGTGAGTGGGAGCTCAGTGCGAGGTGGAGCTCCAGATGGAGATAGATCAGATACAAGATGAGAGACTTAGGAGGATGATACGCGACTCATCAGGAGGCAACCTTGAGCAGGTCTCAGATCATGTAGGATGGAGATGGGATCGAGTGGCCTGGCTCGACTCCCATATTTGCCCATCAATGAGTAGTAGGCGTATGCCCTAGGGTATGGGAGCGAGAAGATCCAGAAGCTTTCAAAGTTAGGTGGAGATTGAATATCGAGTCAAGATAGAGATTGTTGGAATTTGGCACCTCAAATTTGACCCACAGTAGGAGAAAAGTCCAAAACAAAGAAATCAAGATGCGAGGAGCTCGAAAATGCGGCCCAGTAGGGCCTGTAGTGCATGGCTCGGGGGGTCTTGCAGCGTGCGGCCCGGATGGGGCCTACTGCATGCTGGGCCAGTGCAGGCGACCCAGATAGGGCTTGTTGTGCACTGGGCCAGTGCAGGCGTGCACCCCAGGACATGTGCGGGTGCACAGTTTAGGTGCACACCCACACGGCGCACGAATATGTGATGTGGTCAATGCCTCGCACGTGGATCACCATGGACCACCACAGACCAAGAGGGGTTTATCGTGGCTCATGTGCATGTAGACGAGTGTGCGACACACGACATGCATGGTGTATGTGGGGTGGCGGCGGTTCACGCCAGAGAAGGTCCACGGATGGTTTAGGGAGGTTTTGTGTGCGATCTTGCGTGATTGGACGGCCAGCAAAGCATACGAGTGCGATCAGACAGCCATAGATGTTCTGAACTTTGATATGACTGTGCTCGAGGTTATAGAGTTTTGTTGGGACTCTATTTCAGGTTTTTAATAGAAGGCATCAACAGTAGTAGAAGAGACTGGCTGAGGAGCGGTTTGACGTGAGCAGCAGGCAGACTAGCCGAGAGTATCTTGAAATGGTCGTAGAAGTAGCCATGAGATATGATGTAGCGGTTGAGAGCATCACAGGAAGCATCCAGAGGCGTCGAGGATCCTAGCTCGGTAAGCCTGTGAGAGGATCTACTTGGAAGATTTTGTGAGAGCTTTTGTGAGGATTGTACTTCTTGTTGAGAGAGATTTGTGTATGAGAGTTGAGAGTGTGTGATCTCCTCTTGTACTTATTATTTTCTCTCATACTAAAGCTTACATATTCCATGAAAGTAAGCCTTAGGCTAATCCACATATTTGATTGTGTCTTATTTTTATTTCTTCTTTCTTTCTGCAGTAATAATTGGTACCAGATCTCTAACAGCTATCACCACAGTCTATGAAGGAGGCCATCAAGAAGAAGATGGCCAAGCCTCATTGAGAGCCTTCATCCATAAAGGAGGTTCAATTTGGATCCTCCTTTTTAGGCCAAGCCCGCCCTTGCCCTAGCTATCAGGAGGTCCAAGTGGGGTGAGAAGAAACGCTTCTCCTTTCGCGCACAAGGAGGGGTCTGTGTTGGAGGCCTTTGTTAAGGCCAAACTCTACTGTATCGAGGAGTATAAGGCCTCGATAGACTTTATTGAGGAGCTCCTCGATGCCTTTGTCACCGCCTTTGTCTAGGGCTTCAAGAGTTGTATTGACCATTTCGGGCATTTGGCGCCGTGTTAGATCTCAGGCACCTCCGCCCCAGCAATAGTGATAAGGAAGGAGGGGCTTTTTCTTCAGATGAGGATTAGTTCTTCATCCACTAATGCTTTGTCGCTCTTCTGGTACCCTTCTGGGCATCGTCGATGTAAATACTAAATAAAGAGAGTCCTTTATCACATGTATCACTCTCCTTGAATGCTCTCTTTTCTTCTTCTTTCTTTTTTTTTGGGAGGTCCTCAAGTCTTGTCAGGGACTGCTCTTTAGCATCCTTGGACCTTGTCAGGATGGCACTTTGGCACCCTCATCTAGTTGAGGTGGGATCTTCTACACCCTCAGACCCTGCCAAGGGTGTTCTGTCATTGGCACCCTGCCATCTATCGTTCGGAGGTCTTAGCCCTTGAGTTGAGGTATCTCTATAGGGATCGGATTGTCGATCTAATCGTTGGGGTTTAGCTATGTCTGGATATCCCATGGTCACATTCGATGCTATTCCAAATATCTTTTCAAAAATTTGTGCTGAAGCTGAGGTGTTTTTGATGAACCATGCACTAAAGAATAGTACTTCTTCAGCATTTAATGCTTGAGGCTCTAATAACAATGGCCTATTGAAAGGTCCCATCGGAGCTCTTTTTTTTAGAAGGCACAATCTTTGATGCCCCTTTTTGGTAACATGCATTCCATGATCAGAAAGGGAAGTCTGAGGCACTCGGGCCTGATTCTTCTATAAATAGGGCTTCACTTCATTTGCCTAAGACTGGGTTCATTCAGTTGGCTTCCGCTATGTTGTTTTCCTAATATCGTGGGTTGTTATTGCTTGTTCTTGTCTAATGAGAGCTTCTCGTATCTTCGCCCAGTGAGGATTCACCCCATAGGAGTAGGCCAACAGTCGGTCTTATTTGGGATATATGGTATTGGAAAGATCCGTTGCCCTACCCATTGAACTGTGGTGATGGCCATCGGGGGTTGATATAGGGTCCCACCCTCACAGGAAGGTCTTGGACCACTCTTGAGGGTGATCCTACCCTCCTGCTAGTGTGGTTTCTCGATCATCACTGAAGATGCATCTTCAGGGTGAGCATATCCTCATAGTTCATGGGGCCGCCGCTGTCGAGCTTGGCCCTTCATTGCATCAATCCAGTGTACGGTTCGAGTGGTGGCAGAGCTTGTATTCTTTTGCTGTAATGAACTTTGTTAACTAGAATTATGTTATTTTAGGCTAGCTTTCTAAATAAATATTCCTTGATTGCATCGATTTAATGTTTCTAGCTTATTTATGAGTTTGTCTGAAGCGGTTGCATATGAGCCCACATCCAGGGTTAAAGAACATCAATACCTCCTTGTCGAAGTTGTCGATATCTTTGCTTGACCTGTCGATCGATGGAGATTGGAGTTGATGTAGCCTCCACTCGACCTATCTTTTGATAGGGAGTGGGCCAAAGTTGTCGATACCTCCACGCGATTTGCCCATCGACAGGGATCAGAGTTGATGTGGCCTCTGCTCGACCTATCCTTCGATAAGGAGCAAGCTGAAGTCATCAATACTTCTGCTTGATCGGCCAGTTGTAGGTATCAAGTTGACGTGGCCTCTGCTCAACCCGCCTTCAACAAAGAGCAGGCCAAAGTCGTCAATACCTCCGCTTGACCTATCTGTCAATAGGGACCAGAGTTGATGTAGCCTCCACTCGACCTGTCTTTCGGTAGGGAGTGGGCTGAAGTCGTCGACACCTCTGCTCAACCTATTCGTCGATAGAGATCGGAGTTGACATGGCCTCTGCTCGACCTACCTTTTGACAGGGAGTAGACCAAAGTCATCGATATCTCTATTCGACCTCTCCATTGGTAGGGATGAGAGTTGACATGGCCTCCACTCCACCTACCTTTTGGTGGGGAGTAGGCCGATCGAAGTTGTTGCGGAGTATGCACTATCAACCAAAAACTTCTTTCTTGTCACCTTGTCTTTTGTCACACTGACCTTATGTATAATCCTGGTGCCTAAGTGGGCCACCCAAAGCTTGTTGGGATCTCCGGAGGGTTAGCTCCTATTAGTGAGTTGGATCCCTGGAGGGTTAGCCTCTGTCATCGTATGGGGTCTCCGAAGGGTTAGACCCTATTGACGAGTGGGTCTCTAGAGGGTTAGCCCCTGTCATTGTGCTAGAGATTTGTTAGGCTCGATATTCGAGGTCTCAAATGAATTGGAGATCTTATAAGGAAAGTCAAATCCTTGGGCCCGAGGAAATGTGGCATTAAATGTTGGTGCTTCTCGATAATGATGTTTCGCTGAGACGGGTGGTTAGAAATCTGACCATTGCAAAGCATGGCCTTTGAGACTACTCCCACGGCAGCATCCACTACATGGTTAACGGGGAGTAATTAGGAGCATTTAATTATACCTTTATAAATTAGGTCCCTATGACCTAGAGTTGGTGTCAATCCAAGGCTTTCATAGTGTGGGAGTACTGTTTCCTCCTTCGCCATGGGGCAGTCAGCATTCTTCTCCGACTGGAAAGATGTTTGCTATCGCTCGATCAACCCTCGAACATCTTGGGAGAACACGCTGGCACAAATTTGGGCATGAGAGGTGTTGAAAATATCTACTATTTCGATAAGGGAGCCTAACTTGTGGTCATCGGAGGTTGCATTGGCATTGTGCTCCAGAGAGGGGGCCTTCCTCTTTTCTAAGGGGATGCTCTTTACCCACTGGCCAGGTGGTCTCTTGGGCATCTCTAGTGCAATACCCTAGAGGTGGATGGTTCCTCAAGGGGAACACTAGCTATCCCTTCATTGATGTCCTCTCTCGAGGTCCATCATTCCCCTCAGATGAAGATCCCCCTGCATAAACATCTTTGAGAACCTGGGGACAACTTGAGTATGCTGTCGAGCCGACGACTGAGGATATCGATGGAATTAGAGTCTTGTAACCTTTGTATAAGAAATATTGTTGTGGTGAATGAAATATTCACTTTGTTATTTCTTGATCTTTGTACTTCTATGCTGATTTCAAGGGGCCTTCCTTTTTGTCAGTTTCTTTAGCCGTGGCTAGGTCTGTTCATTCATAAGGAGCACTTTGCGGCTTTGGCTCGATTTGTTCATGGGTGAGGGGGACTTCAGTGGCCTATGTTTGACCCATCTATGAATGAAAGCTACCCAAGTGGCTTAGGTGCGACCCGTTCATGGACGTCGGCTGTAGGGGTCTACAAGGGGATTGGCTCTTTCGGCTTGTATAAGATCTGTAATAGCTTAACAAAGCAACTCCATTAATAAAATTAGATATTGTATAGAATTTACTTACAATATATTCAAAAATTTTAGAGATTTCACATCCGAGGAATAAATATTTCATCAAGACATCCATTCGGCTTCCGACGTGATTTGCCGCTCCCCTTGCTCGTGCTTCAAAAGTCAGATATCATGTTGATGACATCGACTATAGGTCAGTTGTTTACACCTTCATTGCATCGAGGCTGGGTTGGCTTTTTCTGTGTTCGATCCTATTTGTTGGGATTTCATGGTTTCATGCATGAAAAAATTTTAAACAAGTACGCAGCGAAAATTTTAAAAATTCAGATTAAATCTAATTTAATCTAAACATGCATAAGATCAAATCTTAAATCCATAAAATAAGATCTACATATGTGAGATAGGATTCAAATACAGAAATCAAATAGAAAAAATAAATAGAGAAGATCTAATCTTCATATCTTGATGCGGGTCGATCTACACTACGAACTGATCATGGATGTCTTCCAAAGATCTTTTGAAACCGTACAAGTGCCGACCTCTACGGATATCCATACGAGACTTCAATCTGATCAGAAGCTTCTCGATCTCACCGGGATGCTAGTTCCCTTGCAAAGATTGCATCTTGACAGTTGAATTTTTTTTCTCAAGACACTCTTAGAGAAGAAGAAGATGATAGGAGGATGATGATCTCTGTGCTAGAGATCATGAGAAGAATCCTTTCTTCTCTTTTCTTCCTAAAACTCATGCATCAAATTTCTACGCTAGAGATGTAAGAACATATATCCAACTCTTGGACAAGAAAGAGATAAAAATTCATATCAAACTAGGACAAAAGAGAGAGAGAAGAGGCTCAAACAACCAACCTTTGGTTGTTGGTCAGAAAGAAGGATAGGAACCAAACCTCATGGCCTCCCTTCATGCCATGCTCTCCCTTTTTTTTCCTCTATTTCTCTCACGCACCTCCTCTTGTTTTGGCATCCAAAACTGATCTCATCAGCCCATAATGCCGCCTCATATGTCCCATGTTTAAATAGAAAGAGGAGATAGAGTTTAGGTAGGAGATAAGAGTCCTTGTATCCTAGGACTCTTGCATACATGCCGCCCACCTCCCTAATTTTGTGCGCCCACAAAACTCACAGAGAAAAGGAGATGTTTCATGAATTCTTACATGCACGAGGGAGAGGGGCGTGGGGAATATATGGCGTCCAAAATCCAAGTATGCATGGGACTAGGTGGCGCTTGAGAGGAGGGAGAGTTCTAACACTTTAGGACTCTTCTTTAGATGGTTGATTTAAATCCAATAAATTTAACCAATTCTAATCATATTAGAAATTGATTAAATCCAAATAGATTGGAATCTTAATCTGATTAGGAGTCCAAACTATTTAGATTAAAATCTATTTCAATTAGGAATTAGAAGTCATCTAATTAGAGAAAGAGTCCTAGTCCTTTTGAACTCTCTTCTGATGCTTGAGTCAAACTCAATTTAATCTTAATCTGATTAGGATTTAGTGCACCCATGAAGAAGAGAATTCTTAGTCCAAATAAGAACTCAAACACTCTTTGTTAGATCCTAATCTGATTAGAAATTAAATCAAACCCAAATCCTAATCAAACAAAGAATTATTCTATCATACAATTTGATTATCTCATAACCTAATTAGGCCTGATCAAATCAAACCCATGTCAAGTTAAATTAAATCTAATTTAATTAGACTTGATATATGCTCCATTGCTCAATCGAATTAAGTCAATTAGCAATTCAAATGCTAATTAATCATCATACAACTCACTAACTCTTTAGCGAGTTACTTAATTGCAACTTTTGCATTAAATTAATCATCAATCAAATTGATAATTAAATTCTATCATGATTCATAATCGTAATTCAACTATTTGATCAGTCAAAAGTCTCTTTGTATGTGATCTCATAGGTTCTATTCTGTCTGATAGTGAGATATATTGTGATCCCTATCACAATATCATTAAAATTTTTTCAATGAGTTAGAACAATTCTAACTCTGACCATCAAAGATCATCGATCATCGAGATGATGCTCGTGGATCTCACAATCAATCAGTGATACCTAACAGTATGTAGTGGCAATCCAGTAGAATAAAAAGTGATGAACCTCTAGGTGTAGTTAACGTATGATACAGTCTCTCTATCGTGAGTCCCAACCAGATGGCAAGTCATGGATAAATCGTCAAACCTCATCATCGATTATATGATAGATTCAATCAGCTCGAGTCCATGTATGATTCTCATAAAATTTTTTTCCATCAATCACATTGCTATGGCCATAGACTTAAGGACTCAGCTTCTTAAATTTCATAGGACTACTCTCTTTTGCTAGGATCGATGATTTTATCTAGGTGCACACCCTATTCTTATAGTGGACCAACTATTGCCAACATCTACTACAAGGACTCATTGAGTCAATATTTATGTGTAGTCAAACTCCAGCAGTCTTACTACGAGTAACTATAGTACCGTAGGTAAAAGGACCAGTCATATTACTGCAGCATCGAGAAAGTTATTAACGAGTGAGCAGACATCCATATGACTTTTTGTGTTGGTCACATTCAGTGCTAGTTATTCTCTAACAACCACCTGCACTAAAGCCAGCTTACCATATACCCAGCTCCATCTTCTCAAGACAGGCTTTAGTCTTCGGTTAGCTAAGTGACTTACCAATAAGTTAACCACATCTCATGTAGAGTTTGCTCTTTGCACCTCTATGTATTTCTACTTGAAGTAGTCGCATATTCTGTTGCTCTATGTGTTTGGATATCTAGTGAGACCTAGGCTCCTTAGCAAGGACTATGGTGCTATTGTCTGTGCAGTATAGTGTCATGACATCTGATGGCATGACATCCAATTCTGCAACTAACATTAGAACCAAAATACATCCTATATATCTACAAATACTCAGCTTCTATCGATCGATTGCTTGAAACTTTTTCAAGATACCGAATCATGATTACACAAGAACACACCCATGATGTAGACATTCTACTATTTAACATCAGATATTAATCTGAACTGGTGTGTCCTCCCACTCTTAGCTTTGATCCTTCTCCAAAATTAAGAACAAATCCTTAGTTCTTCTCAAGTACTTAAGGATATTTTTACAGCAATCTAACGCTCTCAGTCTGGATTTGACTAATATCTACTCGTGACATTCATAGTATTGACTATATCAGTTCGAGTACATTACATGGCATGCATCTATGTCCAAAAGGGTAGTAGATCCCTCTCCAAGATTTCTATACTAAATTCTTTCAACATCTACTCTCTGTATTTTATCTATAAAAATACAAGTATCCAATTGCATCTATCTTTATAGATCTTTATATTCTCAGAATATAGGACGCTTGCTTTATGTCTTTCATGGAGAATTCTATATACAACCATATTTTAATCGATGTCAGTATTGGACACTCCCACTGACCCTTTCGAAAATATAATTTCTCATTTTTTATCAAACAATTTAAACATATCATCGAGATAAATATTTCAACTCTAAGATTATTACAGACTTTGTGATCTCTTATCATGAGAAGTAAAATCCACATGCTACTCCATATAAAAATCTTCTAAAGATATCTAATTAGAAAAGCTATTTCACATCCCTTTCTTGGAGTCGATGTCCAACATCATCTCATTGTAGATTTTGAGACAATGAATTTGGATCCATTGTGGTTTGAATAATAGGCTGTGGTCTCGATATTGGACTATGGGTTGATCATCTCTATGTTTCCTATCTCTCATGAGAAACGATTTTTCTCTACATCTTCTGTTAAGCATACCCAAATACCTTTCGAGAGGATGGGAGATTCTACTGTATGTATGAGGTGGAGGAGGAATATATGTATACTAGCTCATCGTGAATAGGTTCTTTAGGTCTTATAGCTCGTCGCTCTTCAGAGAAACTCTTTTCGAGCTTAACTTTTCTCCTACTGCTTCATCTTGGTTAAATAATTTTTCAAGAAGATAGCATGTCGGGTCACAATCACATTATGATCATTTCAAAGAAAATAATATCCCAAACTCTTTTAGGATGAGCTTTATAGGTCTATCCTCTATCATATCCACCTGCTGTCTTTGACACAGACTGGACATCCTTGAATCTTAGAATAATCAAGATTCAATTTTCACCATGCCATATCTCATACGGTGTGGGAGAAACAGATTTAGAGAGAACTCAATTCAATAAAAATAAAGCTTATCCCTAAAGAAATAAAATAAAATAATGAAGTCCATCATGGATCGGACCATATCTCATATAGTCCCATGACTCTTCTTAATTATCTTGTTGAGCTGAGATGTACTAAGAGGGATCCAATATGAAACTATGCCATTTTATGAGATAATCGAAAATTTTTTTCTTTGATATTGTATCGTCGATCTGATCGAAGTACCTTTAAAATTTTTTGATTTGTTTCTCTATTTTATATCTGAATTCTTTAAATCTTTCAAAAATTTCAGATTTGTATCTCATATATTTATCCATACCATGACTGAACATCGGTAAAAATAACGAACTAGAGATAACTTCCTTTGTTAGTATATCAAATAGGCTACGCACATCAAATGTGTACTAGGATAAGTATCTCAGTGGTCCTTTTCCTCTTGTCCCATAAGAGTAGCTTGGTCATTTTATCTCAAAGAGATGATGCACAAACTAGATATGACTCAACAGTCAATGAGCCCAAAAATTCATATTTTCCAGTCCGTTAATCATTTCTTCTCTTATATGACCTAGCCTAAGGCTCCACATATACTTAAGATTTATCTCAATTTTGGATCTTTCAGATCCAATGGCATTCACTGTTTGCTCAATTAAGTTCACAGATGCATCACCATACAAATGATAAAGACTATCTTTAAGAACTAAATCCAAACGATAATCATAAAGGATAGATGTCCATGGCCACAGTAGCAACTCTTGTCCTATTGCCAATTATAAGGATTACTTTTTTAGTCCTCTACCTTTTCATAGACTCTATGCTAAAGTGCATATAAAATACTAGAGTCAAAAACTCAACTGAAAGAAGAGAAAATTATAAGGATAGTATTGAGCAATTTCAATAAGTCTACTCAAGACGTATCTCTATTTCTTTAGGCTCTCCAAGTATGTACCTCTGAACTTTTTAAGGTTCCTTTGTTAACAATATTTTGACCAATTCAGATGAGATGTCAAAAAAGTTATTCATATGGTAGTTTACCATAAACTATCCATATAAACTAAAAGAGATTGCAGGATTAAATCCATAATCAATTCTTTGTGCATGGTCATGTCGAGCCTTTTAAGTTCTTTAATATCCTTGATCATTATCAAATAATGATTATAGACTGACTGTCCATCGTGCATCTCATGTATTGTGCGATTCTAATCACCTCACAATACTTGTAGATGAATCAATATATCATTGGCAGTGAATATGTGCTCATGCATACGTTGAAGTTTATCCAATATGGACTTCAATATATAGCACCTATCTTTATTATCATTGTCCATCCACTCATCAAGTATAACTCGTTGATTTTGGGTTGGACAGGCTGTTAACATTAGAATAATCTGATAGAGAACATTACTTAACTTTTAAAATTAAGAACGATTCTTAAGTTTGTGAGCTAGTCTATATAATTGATTTAGTTAAATGGTTGATATCTAAGATTCGAGCTAGAGGGTTAGAAGCTGACACAATAAACAGCAGAGAGCAAAGATTCTAATTAGATATTTATACTTATTTTATAATTTACTCTAGAAATTTTTAGATTCAAAAAGACTCCTACTATTTTATTAGATCTCTCACACTCTCCGGGTGAAGATATGAAAACTCTAACGCAACAACTGAATTTCTTGTAGGTGCTGCGGTCCTACCAATATCGTGTACCTCACCTAACAGTTATTGATAATACGCACATCGATGCATGGATAACTCTTTGTCCAGATGCTTCTCTAAGCATGTTGTAGCGACTTGATCTCTAAGTCATGTGGGCTCACCTAACAATTATTGTCCACACTCCTTAGTTAAATCAGACCCACCGTTCATAAGTAGATGCAAAGCCGTCATTGGATCCCTCACCTAACGGTTATTAGGCCCAACCCCATCTTTACCCTAGAGCAACTCTTTACTAATAGAAGGTTGCGTGTTTTCGATGCAACTGAACCACTGTGATCAGTCGTGAATAATTAACGTCGGTAGCACGCCCGCACATCTACAACGATGGAAGATCATTAGACTTAATATAAATAGAGAGGTTTTGGATTTAGATCTCATCTAATCAGTCATCACATGACTGATCTAATTGGCATGAGCTAAACCAAACTGTCAAGCAACCATATTTGAGATTCAATCTTCCAAATTGATCAGATATGTATAGATTGATGGGGTCCCCTATTACTTCCTTAGATACCAATAAATTGGTCAGATCAGCGAACGAAACTAATTAAATAACCATCTTTATTACTTATCTAAGATACCAATTGGTTAATTGGTCTGAATAGTTTAGCTTGGTTGAATCAGATTCGAGCTATAGAGCCGAATTAGGTCCTTAGGTTAATCGATTCTATATATGGGTGTCAATCAATTTGATCAACAATAATTGTATGATTTTAAGCTCTATTGACCTAATCCTAATCAATATTTGATTCGATTTGATCAACTCCTAAATTAATTTTGATCCATAATGATCAAATCAGTAACCTTAGATGTAATCTAATTACATGACCTAATTTGATCTGTCCATGACCAATCCCTTATGCATAAATACTAATTCAGATCTTAAATCTAAATTTTTAGATCTAATTTTTTTTGCATAAAAAAATATATTTGATCTCGAAATAATTTT